>JAHTLZ010000187.1:3730-27304 GCA_023846285.1 Phrynocephalus versicolor
CACAGGGCCTCATGCAGCATTTTAAAACATCAGTTTCAAAAACATCAATTTTTAAAACAAGACATGTTTTAAAAGTCTTAGCAACAGCTCCCACTGAACTAACGACCAGTTGCTTCCAGAGAACACCTCTCGACCAGATTCTCAGAAGGGTGTTGGGGGGCATTGAGGGAGTCCCTAAAGATGGGGGGAGGACATTTTTGCATGCATGGGGAGAGGCTAAGAAACCAGGATCAAGATTCGGGAGGGGGGAAGCGTGGTGTTTTTGGACTACAACTCCCAAAACCTCACTGGAAGTAAGATTCTGGGAGTGGTAGTTCAAAATGGCCTCGCCTCTTGTCTCTGGTTTCAATGATTCAGTACAACAGTGGGCAATTTCGGTAGGCATGGGGGGCCCACCTTTCCTGCCCCTGGAGGCCTCTGACTTCACAGACTGCTGAAAAGCTTTAAAAATGATCCAGGAAGTAGCTCAGGAAAAAAAAATGCTTATCTACAACCCCATAACTCTAAAAGCACTCTCGGAGGGGGGTGGTGGTGGTTACAATTTAATTATGCAGGCTGCATATTGCTCCCACCCCCACCCCCACCGCTGCCAGCAAGCTGGGTATTTGTTTTACCAGCCCTGGACTGATGGAAGGTTGAGCGAACCTCGTGCCACCTCTCTGGAATGAAACTGGGGTTGTAAGCAGAGCCTTGGCTGCAGTACTGCAGTTTAACCACTTCTCCTGGTTTTGAAAACAGATGGGTTTTCAACACTAAGGGGTGGAGTAAGGGGGTTATGGCCAATTTAAGAGGTGACTTACCAGCGTTACCCTCTTGGGAGCTCGCAAGGAGGGTCCATTTGCTGTTTTTCAGAGGAAGAGTGTGTTCTGTGAGGAAGGCTAGAGGCCATGAAATTATATTTGGATGCTGTTTGGTCAGCCCACAAACAGAAAAGCTTTCCTGTAGTTCGTTAGGGACAATTAGGTTCCTAACACACTACTGGCTATGAACTCTGTACACATACAGTACTGATATTTTTTAATCCTGTCTTTTAAAACAATGAACAGTGAAGGCTAACAGAGTTCAGGGCTGAAAGCACAGATAAAATAGGAAAGGTGAGATTGAGGGAAACAAAGCGAAGGAGGCCTGGCTGAAATAGATTTTTCACCTCTTTCTTCTAAATGGCCAAAGTTACTTGAGGAACACTCAAGCAGTGCTTCTAGGTTAGCCTGCCAATAATAATATATTGTTTTTAAGTCATTTTAATATTATTTTTATCTTTTTTTATTTTATTGTGTTACTATTTATGGTTTTATTGTATACATTGTTTGAATGTACAGTATTAATTGTTGTAAGTAAACTGCCCAGAGTGACCTCGTTGGCAGATGGGCGGTATAAAAATATCCAATGAATAAAAATAAATAAATAGGTTTCCCTTCATTACTATGGCTTCCTTCTCTTCCCCCAAATTCAGGCCCAGCCGGGATTCCAGGTTCCAATTCTGATGCACGCCTCCTGCCAAAATTCAGCTCAAGCACGGCAAACATGCCTGGAAGACGGCAAACGTTCCCGGATACGGTTCCAGCTGATTTCTAAGGCATTCCTGAAGACCTGGCTTTTTTCCGCGAGGCATTTGGCGACCGTTAATTTATTTATTTTTTTGTCCTGACTTCTTACCAGTGAATTTTTAGTGTGGTTTTTGTTACGATGTTCATATTATGATTTTTTTTTCATTTTTATTATTATTGCTTTTTTATTCTATTATTTAGTTTGCTGTTATTGTTATTGTTATTGTTGCAAACCGCCCAGATTCGGAAGACAGAAGGTATACAAATAAATAAATAAATAAATAAATAAATAAATAAATAAATAAATAAATAAATAAATAAGAAAGAAAGAAAGAAAGAAAGAAAGAAAGAAAGAAAGAAAGAAAGAAAGAAAGAAAGAAAGAAAGGCCTGGTCCTGAAACGCAAACGGCTTTTAAAACACTTTTTTTACCTCACGCTCGACCCACCTCTGCAAGAGGACGAGGACGCTGGGAAGAAGGTTCTCGTTCTGGGCACCAAACTTAGCCAGAGCGCTGACGGCCGCTGCGAAAGGAGACAAGGGGCGTTAGCCCGAGGGAAGCCCGGCGGCGGCCTGAGAGGAAGTAGCCACGAGGACCACCGCCAGCCGTGGGAGCCTTCCTAAGCACCACAACTGCTCCCCCTCCCCCGGAAAGGCGGTCTTCTCCCCCACAGATGTAGGCCCTAAAAGGCAGGGTGTTAATGGTTAGCCGATCCCCCGCCCCATTCCCATTATTGTACGGACTTAAAAACAACACCCAACGACCCCCGCGCATCAAAAATGTCCAAATCCTATTGTGAAAATCCAATCTGCAGGCCATCGGTTGCGCATCCAGGTGCGTTCGTGGACTGCCCAGCCTGGAGATGCCGCATCTCCAGCGGAAAACCAGCCGCCTCGATACAATGGTTTGAGCAACCTCCAGTTAGGATCATAGAATCCTAGAGTTGGAAGAGACCTCAAGGGCCATCTAGTCCAACCCCCACCATGCAAGAACCCCCATCACAGGACTCCCGACAGGCGGCCATCCAGCCTCTGCTTAAAAACCTCCAAAGAAGGAGGATCCACCACCCTCCTTTGGGGCAGCATATTATTCCACTGCCAAACAGCTCTAACCATCATGAAGTTCTTCCTAATGTTCAAATGGAATCTCTTTTCCTGTAGTTTGAGACCATTGCCCCGAGTCCTAGTCTCTGAAGCCATGGAAAACAAACCTGTTCCCTCTTCAATATGACATCCTTTCAAATAGTTAGTACTCAGCAAATCCCACAGGACTTTGGTCTTCAATTTTTATTTGTTTGTTTTAGATTAAGGCTCAAGCCAGAACACTCTTTAACTTCTGCAGACTCCCCCAGGGTCCTTCTATATAAAGCAGTGGGGGAAGAAACTGGCCACTGTTTTGGTGATTCCCCCCCTCCCCACAAGCAGCTTGCCTCTGTTTATTATCAGCGGTGCACCATGTTAGTAGAAGGAGAAATTGCAGGAATGAGGAATTGTAAGAAGGCATGGAGACTTAACATGCGCACAAATTACCCATCTGTATGGCTTCATGAAGGCCATGAAGAAGAACTGTAGGATTTTTTTTTAAATTGAACATTTACTGCTGTTAGCTTTTCAATATAGCCTTTTAACACTATAAGCCTACTTTGGTCCTTCTTAAGGGGAAATAAAAATAATCATCATGTCCCGTTAAGTCAATTCTGACTTTTCACAACTCTTTTCCGGGTTTTCCGGGTAGGGTTAACCGCTTAGAGTAGCCGTGTAGCTAGATGGAGCGTTATATAAATAAAATAAAATAAATACACATAAATAAAAGTGGTTTCCCATTCCATTCTTCTGGGGGTGTCTGGGAACTGAGTAGCTGGCGCAATCCTATATAGGCTGGCCCTCAGCCAGCTTTTAAGGAGAAAGGTGGGGCAAAATATTATTTTAAATGTCATTTATCAACATGTTCGGAAGCTGAGTCGTGGCAACCGGACTTCTTCCCTTGAGAGACCGAAACGTTTCACTACTCATCCAAGCAGCTTCGCCAGTCTGAGGAAAGTTAGTGGTGAGGCCTCCATTTTTATATTTCACCTTGACTTCACATCCCCCTGGTACAAAATAGGCTCATGAGTTGGACAAAGGCCTGAAGAGGTTTGTAGGTGAAATCAAGGTGAACTATAAATTGCAGGACTCGCCACCAACTTTCTTCAGACTGATGAAGCTGCTCAGATGAGCAGCGGAACATTTCGATCTCGCAAGAAAAATAAGTCCAGTTGCCATGACTCAACTTGCAGATAAATTCAAAACTGGATGACTGAGAATCTTCACAGACATTTATCAACAAGTGCACACACAAAGCTCTTAAAAATAAACCAGCTGCTCATCCAGGGAATGGGTGCGCAATCAGGAGGAAGCAACAAGGAGACTGGCCTCAGGGGTAGCTCCCTGGCATCCTTACCCCTCTGAGCTCTTGGATTTTAAGAAAAAGAAATGACAAGCTTCACTCATCTTCCTGGAATATGCTCACCCCTCAGGGTTGCAGTTGCTCTGGGATGAGAGATAAGGCACTTTGTAGCTGACCTCAAAACCTTTATTATATATTTATACAGTGGACCCTTGTATAACAAACAGCTTGTATAACATAAAATTTGTACAACATAAAAAATTCCGGAGATAGGGGAAATTTGCTTAACATAATTGCCTATGGGGAAAATCTGTACAACGTAAAAATGGGATCACTCCATTTTCAGTGCATTCCTATGGGAATTTGTATAAAGGAAAATTTGCTTAACACAATTTCATTTGGAACGAATTAATTCCTTTATACAAGGTACCACTGTGTGTATATATATATATTTATATATCAGAGACACAACACGCCTGGAAGGAGCAGTTCTAAATGGAGATGGTGAAAAGCCAAGGGCATCTCCCGAAATATTCCTCCAGCTGAATTTAATCCAACTGTGCTTGCCTCCCTTTATAAACTGCCACATTAAGCCGAAGGTTAATTGGGCTATATATGAACCCTCATCTAGGCAGACTGCAGCATGCACATCCCTTGAACTTAGTGGCTCCTGCAGCATTTCCAGGCTTTATGGGAACTGCAATGCACAGAGGCTTAGCAGAAAGCTTAGTGTGTGTGAGGGTGGGGGTGGGGGTGGGGGTGGGGGGTCCTGGGGAATTAGGCATTAGATTTCCCTTGATCCACTGAGAATGGACCTGAATTCCCAACAATCAGAACATACCACACTTCTGCTTCTTGCCGGGACACCTTCTTCAAAACTAGGTTGGACATGATTTATTTCAAGGCCTTATACCGGCTGAAAAAACATTTATCTATAAGACTGTGTTCTTAAAACAATTTTATGTCACGATATGTAAAAGTTGACAAAATATATGTAATATATATTTAACAGATAGAGAAAGAGAATTGTAAAAATGGAGGCAGTTAGATTCTGCAGTCTCATGATGTTATCCACAAGTGCAAGGGATTAGTAATCACACCAGCATGTTATGTGATGAAGCACAGGTGGAATAGTTTATAACATCATGGTTGCATCATATTGTGATTAGTGATGAGTCATATCTGATGGGGGCTAAACTGTATATAAGCACTAGCTTGACTTATGTTAGATGGGTCTGTTTATGGTGAGAAACAGCACCCCACACTCTCTTGGTTGTATTGTATATATTGCTTGGTTGTTATGCTGTTTGTATATTTGATGTATATATGGAATATATGAGTTTTTACTCTAATCCATGCTTTGTCTCTCTGTTTTACTAAGTTCTGCTGTACTTTATATCATTACTATCACTTTATCTACATGCAACGGCAGCATGCTCTGTGCCACATTCATTGTTTATTGGCCTTTTGCCTGGAAAAACAACACCTGTACACAGTCAGTGGCTGAAAGTCGGGGGGGGAGCATTGTGATCTTGGTCTCTGTTTGCGGATCCAGAGGTTGGGAGTTTGATTCCCACCTGGGCCTTGCGGGGGGGGGGGCTGGACTCCATGACCCAGCTCCACAGTTCTAAGATGGTTTGTAATTTGAGCAACAAACAGGCAACGCCACTGATCTTAATTTGGCGCGAATTCTGCAACATTCATTCATTCATTCATTCATTCAACACAACCAAATATAGACATAACATAACAAGGTTAGAGATGTAAAATTTCCAGATATTTTAAGGTGGTTTGGTGGTGGGGGTGGGGGTTGATTTTGGAGAAAAACATAAAAATGGGTGTGTGTGCGTTAATTGAATTTCCCCCCCATTTTCAGAAATTACACCTCTCTAAAGAAGATCCTCCAAACTAAATTAGCATGGGATGTCAACAACATGGAATGTCAACAATTAAGGAAATTAAAAACAAGTTACCCCTCCCCCATGGGGTGAAATGCCCCAAATCTGGCTGAATCGAAAGAGTTAAAGCAATTTCACCTGGGAGGGCTGCTTGTCTCCCCCCCCCCACTTCCTTCTTCAGAAAAGCTTTTTGGCTTTCTCAAACCTCCCTGAAGCCGACGAGCATCCGTCCGGGGGGGGGGGCTCCCTGGCAAGGAGTGGGGGAATTGGGGGGGGGATGGGGGAGAAACGGTGAGAAGGGGAGGGGCCGCGCCGACTCACCCGCCCGGACGGCTTCGTTCTCCAGCACCACCCGGTTGAAGATGAAGCGGATGTACTTGGAGGGGGAGGGGGTCCGGGGCCCCTCCTTGCCCAGGAGGTGGAGGATCTTGGTGGCCAGCACCGTGTGCTCGCAGTCCTCGATGAACTCGCAGAGGTGGGCCAGGCCGGCCTCCTTGCTCTCCGGGTTCTCCTCGATGATGCTGATGATGCAGTCCACGATGGCCCGCTTGTACTCGAAGCCGCCCTGGGAGAAAAAAAGGCCGGGAAAGCCGCTCAGAAAGCCGCAATTTTCCATCTATAAGATGCTGCCTTTTATTAGACAACCCCCCCCCACACACACACTTTTTAGACCACAAAACTAAGAAAAATAATGAATCCTCCTTGAGGTCTCCCCCCCCTCCCCCCGGTGTTACCTTTAAATTCCCTGTTCTAAACACTCCTCTCTGCTTTGGTGGGTTTGTTTTTTTGGGTTTGAGCAGTCTATTAAGAAATGCCTTTTCGCACTAAAAAAATAAGGTGTGAAAAAAGGAAACTTAATGGTAGGGATCATTAGGAAGGGTATAGGAAATAAGTCAGCAAGTGTCATTTTGTCTCTTTATAAATCTATGGCGAGGCCCCATCTGGAGTATTGTGTACAGTTCTGGTCACTATACTTTCAGAAGGATATTATGGAAATGGGAAAAGTGCACAGGAGGGCAACCAGAATGATTCAGGGACTGGAACACCTTCCTTACCATCTGAGGCTGCCACGGCTGGGCTTCTTCACTCTTGAACGACGGTGCCTAAGAGGTGACCTGATCGAAGTTTATAAAATCATACACAGTATGGACAAAGTAGATAAGGAAAAGCTGTTTTCCCTACCGCACAACACTAGAACTAGGAGGCACTCCATGAAACTTTTGGCTGCTAGATCTCAACAAATAAGAGAAAATACTTTTTCACCCAGAGGATCCCTGGTCTGTGGAACTCCCTGCCAGAAGAAGTGGTGATGGCTGTCAGCCTTGACAGCTTTAAGAAAGGATTGGACAAATTCATGGAGAACAAGGGTATCAATGGCTAATTGGCTATCCTCATGGATGCCTAAGGACAACCTCTGGGTTGGAGAGAGAGGCAGGGTATCTCCCAATGCCATTTGCAGGGAATCATAAGCAGGTGAAGACCTCTGCTTGGGAATACCCTGAAGCAACTGGTGAGCCGCTGCGTGAGACAGAATGCTGGACTGGATGGGCTGTGGCCCGTTCTGGCAATGCTGTTCTTAGGCTCTTAGGTTCTTTGTGGGGAGTATTTCTTAATGGGCTGCTCAAGCCCAACAGAGCCCGATCCTGCAAAAAACAAACCCACCAAAGCCGAGAGGAGTGTTTAGAATGGGGAAATGAAAGCAAACAGCAGGGTAGTGGGTGGAGAAATCAAGGGATGATGGATCCTGGTTATGTAAAGCACAAACGACGGAGGGAACAAGCAAGGGGCGTTTGGGTTCTCCTCCACACCCCAAAGGCATACTTCTGTGTATACCACGGCTCTTATTTTTGTGGCATGGTTTTAGAAAAAAGTAGCGTTGTATACACAGAAAAATACGGCACGTGCCAGACTGGCACTGAGCCTTGGCAGTCAAATCCTGCTGCCTAGTCACTGTTTGGAAAATACGGAGACCCAGCTGCACATCACAGCTTGTGAGCAAGACTCAGCCAATACTTCCCTGTCTGAAAAACTTCCTAATTGTTAGAGCAGTATGGCAATAGAACCCGTGACCTTCGTGGGAGACGGTGAGCGCTCCAGCACTGGAGGCCTTCAACAGCAATTTGGGAAACATCCCTCCAATCTGCTTTGATATGGGATCCTGTATTAAGTGGGGGGGGGGGTTGGACTTGATGGCCTTATGGGCCCCTTCCAGATCCATTATTCTGGGATTCCAAGGCTCCCAAGAGATCCCTCTGGACCTTGGAGGATCTCGGCATTGGGACCGAGGGGCCTTGGATACCCACAGTGTGTTGCTGGTGAGATTGGGACCAGCCCAGTAAGAATGGAGGTGGTGGGGGGGGAAGGGGTCCTACCCAGTGCCCCCAGCCCTCGCCACGTTGGCGCCCGAGGCAATTGGGTGGTCCAGCCGACTTACATCATCCCGGAGCATGTTGGACAGGAAAGTCATCATCACGCTGTGTTTCCGAGGGTACTTCTGGCACAAAGCGCTGATGGCCTGGACGACCACCACCTGCAAGAGAACAGAGCAGGAGCCTCTGGGTGAGGCACCTCGACGCTTCTCTGACCAGGGAAGCTGCCCCGGAAGGAGTGACCCGGAGGCGGGTGAGCCTTGGATGGCGGGGAAAGGGGAAACAGGAGAAAGGGAGTTCCCAACCAAGGCTCGAGCCCGACCCATTAAGGGGCCGCCGACAAGGGTGGTTCGGATTCCTCCTGACACAACTGGAGTCCCTGCGGAAGGACGGGCGCTTCTACCCTGCCACTCGATGGCCTTCTCCCAGCCTCAGCAGTCAGCTTCCCCTAGACCAGTGGTGTCGAACCATTGGCACTCCAAATGTTTTGGACCACAACTCCCCAAAGTCTTTTGTCTTTCGCAAAACAAGGCTGGGAATTCTGGGGGTTGTGGTCCAAAACATTTGGAGTGCCGAAGGTTGGCCACCCCTGCCCAAGACCAGTGATGGTGAACCTTTTAGAGACCGAAATTGCAATTCAAAGCCCACTAATTTTTTTTGCAAAGTGCCAATACATCAATTTAACCTGAACACAGGTGGCTGTGAAGGGGTGAGTTCAGGTGCCCACAGAAAGGGCTCCGAGTGCCACCTTTGGCACCTGTGTCATAGGCTCACCAACGCTGCCCTAGACTGACCTAGGGATGGAGGAGATTCAAGCCACTGAACTTAGTGTCAAGTTGGAGTTGTTAAGTTTTGCCAGGAACCTGATGTGTATGTTTTTTATAAATGTCTCGGCTCCCTAAGTACATCTGATCTTGCTTGATTTCGGAAGCTAAGCAGGGTTGGCTCTGGTCAGGACTTGGATGGGAGACCACCAGGGACTACCAGGTACTGGAAGCGCCTGGAGTAGGAACTGGCAAATCACTCCAGTATTCCTGCCAAGAAAACCCCATGTACATGGGGTCAGCAGAGTCCGTCACAATTGTAATGACACAACACACACACACACACACACACACACACACATTTTTTTTCCTAAGGAGAGGAGGTGGAGCTTGTTTTTAACAGGGTTACAGATTTGAGGTTTTGGTTCTTGAGACTCAGGACCCGGGACTCAGACTCAAAATCCAGATTCAGACTTGGACCCCAAGACTGAACAACCTCCCAAGCACCACAATCCGGCTAGGCTGACTGGCTGGGTCGAATGAGGTTGTGGGTATTTAAAGTTGTGACAAGTTTCCCTTCCCCACAACTTTAAAAAAAAAACCACAATCTCACTCACTCTATACCCCAGAGCACAGAGAGAACTCCTAGTTCCCCGAGCTCCTTTCCCTCTGAAGATGCCGGCCACAGAGTCTGGCGAAACACCAGGAATAAAAACTTCCAGAACATGGGCAAACAGCCAAAAAAAAACTCACAACAGGTCTCAGATCCCAGCCGTGAAAGCCTTCGAAAATTACTCTGGTTGGTTTGACTTCTAACCAACTGAAAGGAATCGAGGGCCGCATTAAAACAGCCTCCTGTGGGGATAAGCTTCAGGGTAGACATAACTAGAGCCATTTTGCCATTTCAGAGGCAACAGCTTCTGATGGCAAAGACCTGAGTTTCTCTGCAACAGCAGACAAGATTATGTCGACACACGAGCCCTCCCCTCTTTTCCTTTGTTAAGCTCGCCAATAAGAGATGTCCTTGTCTTCTCCTGTTACCAGTTAAGTTTGCCAATTAGAGCAATATCTCTTATCCCTAAAGCTAAAGCTGACCAATTAGAGCAATGCACATAGGTGTGCCAAAACATGTAGAAATGCATAATAATTTAGACCTCCCATGCAACGCCTCTTTAACTATATTTGGGGAAATTTCTTGCTGCACCACAAAAAAACGATGTAATCTCCTATGGTACAGGGGTTAATAAAAGGAGGACTCTTCAGATAACAGAGGAGCTCCTCCACTGGTTCAGATCTCTCTCTCTCTCTCTCTCTCTCTGTGTGTGTGTGTGTGTGTGTGTGTGTGTTTCCCATTACTCCAGCTGCCCCGGCTGCCCCTGCATACTTCAACAGTCTCCCTTTTGCTTCAGCTATTGGCCAAGGAGTAGCCAGGCAGGACCCCCCTCTACACCCCAACCCCATCACCTCCGCACTTTGAATTCATCCGAGATCTCCGAGACGAAGGACGAGATCTGCTTCATCAGCCGGTCCACGCTGCTCTCGCTGCCCGTCTTCAGGAGGGTGGTGATGGCCAAGGTGGCGATGCTGCGGTTGGAGTCGGTGATCAGGTTCTCGAGGTCCAAATTGCAGGCGGTGACGGCCGAGGGGTGCTTCATGGCCACCTGGAAGGGCAGCCAAAAAAGAGCAAAAGCTATGGCTGGAGCACGCAATCCCGGAGGGGGGGCTCCTCCTCGCCTCGCGGCGGACGCTGCGATGGCGCAAGGGACTTTGTCCCTGCAGCCGCGCCGCGCTTGACAACCGACCTGCTGAATGACCGCTCAGACCTGCAACCACCGCCAGCAGCTGCCACCACCCTCATGGCTGCCTGAGTTGACCTTGATTCTGGATCAGGTAACATTTAAGTTTGGCTGCTTGTTCTGTTTGGATAGGGGCCATCTGGGTGAATTGTCCACGGACTCTCACCTTAAAATATAACACAGCCGCTCCTCACTTAACAACCGACCTGTTTAATGACCGCTCAGACTCACAACCACCACCAGAGGCCAAAACCACTTCTTCCACTGCCTACGGGCTGCCTGTGGGTGCACCTGCAGTTCCATCCTACAGGGCCAGGGTCAAAGTGTCCAGCCTGCTTCTGCTTGCCTCCACTGACCTTCTCCACAGGAGGAAGGAGGGCTACAGGCATCCCCTCCGCCTTTCTTCTCCTCTTCTGCTTCCAAGGGACACGTGTTGCTGTGAGCATCACAGTGACTCCGTCGGAGAAGAAAATGACCCAAGCTGGGTGGATCATCAGCCACCTCCATCTCTATTCCCCCCTCCTTTTTCTTCTGCTTCTCCCGTGGCCTCCCGGAGAGCCTCCCCGCTCTGGCCTGCCTGCAAGGAGGGCAGCCTCCACCCATCACAAGGCCTTGGCCTTCAGCTTCTCACTTCAATCAATCAAACTTTATTATGTTCAGTGACCAGCAATAGGATAGGGTATATAAATAATAGTCAATACTCCAAGAGTAAATCTTGGGTCTTTTAGCAAAGGCCACAATTTTAGTTTTCTGATAATTGAGCTTTAATTGCTCTTCCTCACAGAATTGTGATAGTGCATTCAGAGCTCTTCTGAGACCTACAGGTGTTCTAGAGAGGATTGCCGCATCATCGGCATAAAGCAAGACAGAGATATGCCTTCCAGCCAGTTTTGGAGGGTGGAGGGTACCACGGTCAAGATAGGACACTATGGAGTTGATATAGAAGTTGAAGAGAAGAGGGGCCAGAATACATCCCTGTTTAACACCTTTATCAGTGGCAACAGGATTGGTGAGTTGACCCTGGGGATTACATCTGATCTTAAGTTTGGTTCCTTCGTGGAGCATGCGTATTAAATAAAATAGACATCTGTCTATTGTTGAAGCCTCTAGTTTCTCCCATAACCTAGTTTGTGATATTGAGTCAAATGCTGCCTTAAAATCTATAAAGGCAGCATAAAGGGAGGAAATACTGTAGGGAGAGTATTTTTCAATAAGATGTTAACAGCCACCTCCGCTTAATGACCTTGTTGTAGGAGCAGAACCCCCATCTTTTAAGTGAAGGGTCCCTGTAGTTGCCTAGGGCTGGCTTTCGATGAGACAAAGCCAAGCACCCGCTAGGGTGCCAAGACTGGCAAGTCTCACTCTGTCCCAGCAGGATCGCTGTTCTCATTTCAAAAGCAGCCCCCAAACCAGATGGAAATGTCCTTCCTTCGTATGGAGCCTCGTGGCGCAGTGGTTAAATGCCTGTACTGCAGGTAAAACTGTGCTCACGACCTGGGGTTCAATCCCCGGTAGCAGGCTCAAGGTTCACTCAGCCTTCCATCCTTCCGAGGTCGGTAAAATGAGTACCCAGCTTGCTGGGGGGGCAATGTGTAGCCTGCACACTGTAATAAAAATTGTAAACCGCCCAGAGACCACTTGTAGTGGTATGGGGCGGTATATAAGCAGAAGCAGAACACTTTCCTCTCCTTCCACAAACCTAGAGAGGTAACCCAAAGCCTCGTGTTACCCCATAGCTCCAGGACTTAAAAAGGTAAAGGTAAAGGTTCCCCCCGCACATGTGTGCTAGTTGTGTCTGATACTAGGGGCGGAGCTCATCTCCATATTCAAGGCGAAAGAGCCAGTGTTGTGCAAGTCCGTGGCCACGTGGCCGGCATGGCTGCAAGGAAACACTGTTTTACCTTCCCGCTATCTACGGCGGTACCTATTTATCCACTTGCATTTACACACTTTCAAATTGCTAGGTTGGCATGAGCTGGGGTTATCAGTGAGAGCTCGCTCCGCTGCGTGGCACCCGGGATTTGAACCGCTGAGCTGCCGACTTTGCAGCCGACAGTTTTCGGAAGTCTAAGTCCACAGGAGCTTGCTCCGCTGCATGGCACCCTGGTTTCGAACTGCCGAGCTGCCAACAATTTTCAGAGCCTGAGTCCGCTGAGCCACCACGCCCCAATTCCCAGGATTTAAAGCGGGCTAGAAATCAGACCCTGGAGCGCCAAAATCAGAATGACCGCTTAGGATGCTATTATTAAGACGGTGTGACTGGACAACCGGCACCTGAACTTCCTGCTTCAAAGACCATCCCGAGATCAGTCAGCCACGGAGGCTGCTGGTGCCATGAAAGGCGGGCTTCCTTGAAAGAACCAGGGAAGTTCTTTCTTCTAGTATAAGACGGAAGGTGGCGGATTCCGGAATTAGACGATCCACACTGGGCCCCAAGGAGCACAGTGGGGGCTGCAACACAGCGGCTTCTGGCCCCCTCCAAAACTACGGGTGCAACAGCAATGGCTCTCTATGGTTGAGAGGGTTGCCAGAGTGCCCTTGTGAACCACAGAGACTACAGTCAAACGGGGCAGAGTGTCCTTGAAGCTTCAGAAAAGGAAGGCAATGACGATGCCCCACCCACTGTAGAAAGTCCTTCGGCAGAGAGGACGGGGGCACCAGCAAGCTTTAGAAGAAGAGGCGCGGGTGTGAAGTCCAGAGAGTGCTGGCAAAGCCAGACATTCAGCGACCATGTTCCTCTGCCGTGTCGGCTGGAGCAAAGCCAGGGGGTGCCTCGGACACACTCACCTTGTTCAGGGTCCTCACGGCGGCATAGCGCAGGACAGGCTTGGGAGAGCTGCAGAAGAGCTGGAGCACTGGAATGGAAAGACACCCGCCTGAGTGCACGATTTGGGAGTCCTGCGACGCGCTCTGTGTGGGGCTGCCCTTGGAGAGTGTTCGGAAACGTTTTAGCTGGTTCAAAAATGCTGCAGCCAGATTGCTGACTGGCCTGGTTATCGGGAGCATGCAACTCCCTTCCTACAACGGATGCACTGGCTGCCAGACTGTTTCCGGGTCTAATTCCAAAGCCCTGGTTAGTACCTATAAAACCCTATGGGGGTCCAGGCTATCTGAAGGATCGTATCACCCCATATGAGCCACCTTGGCTTTTAAGATCTTCCAGGGAGGCCCTTCTCTTGGTTCAACCACCTTCCCAAACTCACTTAGAGAAGACATGCAACAGGGCCTTCTCAGTGACTGCTCCATCCCAGGCTTTGGAAATTGATGCCCTGAGAAGCTGGACTGACCCCTCACTCCGGTCCGTCTGTTCTCAGGCCAAGACCTTCCTCTTCAGGTAGGCCTTTAAGCGGGACGTCATCTCAAGAATGCTGGGTTTTTAGCTGATCCGTTTTTTAAAATGTTATAAAATTGTTTTCACATTCAAGTTTTCAAAATCTTAAAGTACAGTAGGAACCCCGTATCCACTGATTCATTATCTACTGATTCAGTTATCCACGGTTGGCAGAGGAAAAAATAAATAAATAAATCAGCCACCGCAAAGCAAGCTACTATCACAAAGAGCAGCTGTAAAGCAAACTACTGTCATAAAACAGCAGCTGTAAAAGTAAGTTGTTATCAAAAAATGAGGACATTTTGGTGTTCTTTCTTATCCGCGGTTTTCATTATCCACGGGAAGGTTTGGAACCAATCCCCAGCAGATTCTGGGGCCCTACTGTGTGTTCAATTAATTTTCAAAAATGATATTTACCATATTTTTCTCTATATAAGAGACCCCCAATGTATAAGATACTTGGCTTTTGAAGGCCGCTTTTGGCGATCAGGGAGGTGGATTTGTCCTGGTGTTGCCTGTTTCCCCGTCTGTTGATTTGCCACCATCTTGTATTTTTGCACTCATGCATCTTTGTATTTCATATTTGCATTTTTATCTGATTCGGTTCTGATGTTTTTATACGCTCTTTATTGTGGAACTGTTTTGCTTCTTTTTCTTTTCTCATTACTGCATATTTAACATTGCTCACTGCCCTGCGTTCCTTTGGGGAAAATGTGAGGTAGGTAAATAAATAAATAAATAAATAAATAAATAAATAAATAAATAAATAAATAACACACCACTTTTCCAACCTAAAACTACCGTTTCACAACTGTGCAGTTCTCTGATTGGCTTACTTCAATGTATAAGACAGCCTTCAATTTTTAGTATAACTATTTTGGGCAAAATATAGACTTATACATGGAAAAATAATGTATTTAGTGTGGAGGGAGGGAGAGACTTGGTGATCCATAAGCCCATGTTTTGCAACCAGAAAGCCCCCGGGTAGAATTCCTAGCATCTTTCCTATTACAATGCTGGGCCCTGAACTTTGAAGTCCAAAGAAGTACAGTAGGACTCCGGTATCCGCTGGGGATTGGTTCCAGGCCTTCCTGTGGATAATGAAAACCGTGGATAGGAGAGAACGCCTGCCCACCCACGCCCAAACTGCTGTTTCCTGAAAGCAGCTTACTTTATGACTGCTGTTTTGAGACAGTAGCTTCCTTAACAGATGCTATTTGTGCCAATAGCTTGCTTTACAGCGGCTGTTTGTGACAATAGCTTGCTTTACAGCTGCTGTTTGTGACAACAGCTTGCTTTGCGGCTGCTGAATTATTTAATTTTTTCCTCTGCCATCCGTGGATAACCGAATCAGTGGATAATGAATCAGCAGATACGGGGGGTCCTACTGTAGTTGGACCCAGGCACTGCCCTGGAGGAGTCTTCCCGCTGAACTGACCCTGCCCGGAAAGGCCACCCGGAAGCCTCTTTCATGTGTTTGACCACCCAGGAGAGTTTCTGGCCAGGCCTGCCGGAGGCTTCTGCGCCACAGACAGACCTCCCGGATGCGAGGAGGGCCTTTCTGGGACCTCACCTGAGACGGCGGGCGCCAGCTCCCGGGCCGTGCAGTTGGGCAGGTGGATGATGGCCGAGGCGGCCTCGTAGATGACCATCTCGTGCTTGTTTCGCAGGCAGCTCTCAATGAAGTCAAAGAGTGGGCTGTCGTGCCTGTCCGGGAAAGAGAAAACGGCATTGACGGGCTGCGGACAGCGCCGACCCACTTCAGGGACGGTCCCTGAGCGGGATGGCCTGCTTTGCCCTCAGAGGTTCCCAATGAGAGGCGCAGAAACGCCCCTGGGGCAGAGAGGACCTGCTCTTGGGGTAATGGCAGGGTATAAACCAAGCTGATTCTCCCTCAGTGTCACCGGCATTCAGGCTTTCCTGAAACAGAGATCTCATGCAAACTAGGGTTAGGTCTGAAACCTCAAACTTCACTGGTGCAAAATTTCTTGCAGCTGCATGCAAGACACAGAACGATTCAGTGAGCAATGATTTTAAGCTACAATGATCCTTGACGTGACTCTTTGGCTAGATGGGTGGGACATAAATACAATGATGGGTTGGTTGGTTGATTTAACTTTTATACCATCCATCTAGCAAACAGGCACTCTGGGTAGCACACAAGAGAGATAGATCGATAGACAGAAAAAAAGAAAGAAAGAAAGAGACAGACAGAGAGACAGAAAATACAGATAGAGTTAGAGAGAGAAGAGAGAGAGAGGGAGAAAGAAAGGAAGGAAGGAAGGAAGGAAGAAAGAAAGAAAGAAAGAAAGAAAGAAAGAAAGAAAGAAAGAAAGAAAGAAAGACTAGTTCTTCTTTCATCTGCATTAGCATCATGATAGCTTTATACATTCAAGCTGTATGATGTTCCGTGTCTTTCGCTAGTTGTGGACCATAATAAAACTAAACTATTTACAGAGTCACAATCCATTTTTGTGAGAAACAGTAGTTCAAACCATGGCTGCTGTGTCAGCCAATATGGCAGCCCTACACAAGTGCCACTCCCACAAGGAAAGGAGAGCAAACTCCCAAGAACAGGGGAACTCCTGGGTTACATCGGCTTCCAGATGTGGGTCGACTAGAGTTAGCATCGTGCATCCCTCTTGGCTAGGCTAACAAGGGCAGGTGGGTGCTGCAGTCTAACCACATCTGGACGGCTGCTTGTCAGACACCCCTGCTGTGTGTGTGTTGTGTTGTTACAGTCGTGACCGACTCTTCGTGACTCCATGTCTATGGAGTTTTCTTGGCAGGAATAATGGAGTGGCTTTGCCAGTTCCTTACTCCAGGCGCCTACAGCACCTGGTATTCCCTGGAGGTCTCCCATCCAAGTACTGACCAGGGCCGACCCTGCTTAGCTTCCGAAATCGGGCAAGATCGGATGTGCTTAGGGCATTTAGGCAGCTGACACCCCTGGTAGGCAGACCGAATTGGAAGTCTGAAGCTAAGGCTGCATCCCTTCCCCAAACTCATCCTAAGTGTCCCAGGACACTTTACTTCTTTAAATTCGGTAGGATCCCCGTGCCTGCAGGATCCATGTACATGGTTTTCCTTTCTCTGATTTGATTTGATTTGGGTCCCTTCGGGGAGAAAGGAGGCATAAAATTAAAGTTTATTATTATGTTTATTATTCGCATGGCCTGAAACTATTCAATGTATTAAAATTCCTGGTAACAGCCTTCTTTGGGCTGGATACAGAAGAGGTGTGTGAATCCTTGCCCTCATCCTTTCCTGCCACAGGGGAGGTTCTGATCCTGTTCACTCCATTAATCTCCCTGATTGATTAATTGATTGATTGATTGATTTGATTTTTATACCACCTATATAGCTATAAAGGCCACTCTGCGGGTTTTTTTTTTTACAACATTCTATATAGGACAGAATAACAACATTCAAAAAATAGGAACAAAAGGAAATGAAAGGAAAATGACATTAAATAACTATACACACAAAAACATTTAAAATCAGCAGAACAACATTTAGGTTGAAAGTCTGAAATTAAGCTTTTCAAGACGGGCAAAATAATATAAAAGGCCAAGAAAGGCCTTATGTAGCGTAAGAAGAGCCCTGCTGGTTCAGGCCAACGGCCCATCTAGTCCAGCTTCCTGTATCTCATAGTGGCCCCACCAGATGCCTCTGGGAGCGCATGAGACTAGATATCTGCCTCCTGATACCACTCCCCTGCATCTGGCCCTTGAAGTACCCTGGTTTTAAGCCTGGAGATGACACACCTCCATTATGGTTTGTCACCTGTGATGGACTTTTCCTCCAGCAATCTGTCAATCCCCTTTTGAAGGCGTCCAGGCCAGATGCCATCCCCACATCTTTGCCGACCCAACCCTTCAAGGGGCCCTTACCCCTCCTCGGACTCCTTCAGGAGGCGGCTGGCGATCCGAATCAGCATGCAGTAGGCAAACTGGGATTTCAGTCCTGATTTGGTGAACTTGTTCAGCATCTTGGAGACGGCGAGGCGGTCGTTCTTCCGAAGGTGGTACAGCAGCCCTAAAGCGTGGTACTGCCAGGCGGGATGGGCAGGGGGGTGGGGTGGGGGAGGGACGAGAGACAAAAGAGGGGGTATCATGCCTCTGCTCAAAGGCAAGATCAGAATCCTCTTCTGGCTCTCTGCCAGGGCAATGGTGCATCATGCAAACAGTGGGACAGTTTCTCAGCTTGCTCATGGGAGTAAAATAGGAAAATACCCTGCCCCGTGGATGCTGAAAAACGTGGATAATAACGAACACTATTATAATAGCAAACACATACTCTCTGGTTCCCTCTAGTGCTCAGTTCTGGTAATGTAAAAATATATTTTTCTAAGGAATGCTATACATAACATGGTCTCTAGCCCCTTCTAGTGGACAGTTCTGGTATTGTTATGGTTAGAAATACTCCTGGGAAAATATTTTTAATATTTTAATTGGATAACTGGATCAGTGGGTAGTGATAAGGGGGTCCTTCAGATCCTTAACTAGTTTCCACTGGCTCTGCAGAGACCTAAACACCTAAGCTGTCCAGCATCTGAGCTTGTTCTATCTCCTTCCCCCCCTCCTCTCCCCAGAACTGCAAGGGTATGACATTTTTTTAACTCCAAAGAGGCCTATTTCCAAAATATAGTGGTACCCCAACTTAAGAGCAGCTCAACTTAAGAGCAATTCGACTTAAGAGCAGAAAACTGTTGGCATTTTAACTGCTGCCTTACACATTTTAGATATGGCCTGCTCGACTTAAAAATATTTTTTCTTTAACTTATTTTTTAATTTTTTTAGATAGGCTTAAGAGTAGTTCAATTTAAGAGCATGCATGCGGAATGGATTAAATTCATAAGTCGATGTACCACTGTACATACAGTATCTGTCTGTCTGTATAATTTATAGGCTGCCTTTCTCCCAATAAGGGGACTTAAGGCCCCTTGCAGAATTAAAAGAATAAAATTAAAAATGAATAAAATAAACAATAAAATAAAATAAAATTAAATAAAATTAAAATTAAAAAAGAATAAAATAAACAATTAAACTATAGAACAGATTAAAATACATGGGATTATTAAAAATGTCTAAAACGTAAAAACTATCTCAGTTTAAAAAAAACAACACCCTCAGTCATGACTGTTACAAGCCTGCTTGTTTCAAAGAACTGTTCCAGCCCCATCCCATTACTGGAAGTAATGTTAAAAGTAACAGAGTTAAGTTAAAGTAGTTGGAATAACAGAACGGCGGAAATCCTGTTGATGTAACTGATCCAGCATAAGGCTGATAATGTCATTAACAGTGGCCATTTTCAGAAAGGAAACATTTCCAACTTCAGTCCAGATGTTCCCGCTGCTTCCATAGCGTAACAGGAGCAAGTATTATTCTTTAAAAGGATTTTTTTTTGAGCTCATACAACCCTCTGCAGTCTCTACAGATCTGAATCAGAAAGGTGAGAGCGCCTCTCTTACCTGCACCATGATATTGTCACTGGAAGCAGCTTCCTGGGCTTCATTGATCCACCGCTTCACCACGTCGTAGTTGATTTTCATCATGTGCTGGAAGACATGGCACAGAAACCCATCGTCATGATGAGAGGTGGGCACGAACTGCCGATTCACTGCTTCGTGCGGGTTTGTTTATCGGCCGAACAGGTGTTCGGCGCTTCCTGGCCCCACCTCATCTGGTGGGCACCCACTCAGAGGCTGTTCTGATTTTAAAAAAAAACTACCCTGGAAATACGTATATTTCTGGGGGTGGGTGGGTTATTTTTTTAGGCAGCAGATAAGTGAATCGGCAGGACCTGATCCTTACAGATCTGCATTCTTTTTAAATGCCCTGCTTCAATATTAATTAATTAGTTAATTTTTATACTGCCATCTTCGGGAGGAACTCTGGGCAGTTAACAACACCAATCAAACAGCAGAGGAATAAAACAAGATCCGCTCCGACAGGTACTGTATATACTCGAATATAAGCCTAGTTTTTCAGCCCTAATTTTGGGCTGAAAAAGGGGTCCTCGGCTTATATGCGGGTCAATACTTTTAGCCATCGAGGCAAGTGCTTGAGTTGGTGGCTAAAAGTCATTTTAAACATTGTGCGTCACTTCTCCTGAAACTCCCCCATGTTTAAAATGACTTTTAGCCACCAACTTAAGCACTTGCCTCGGTGGCTAAAAGTCATTTTAAACATCACACACACACCCAGCTCACAAAGGAGGAGTAGCCAGGCCTTGCTGCATTTCCCACCCTAGGCTTATACTTGAGTCAATAAATTTTCCCAGTTTTTTGGGTTTAAATTACGGGCCCCGACTTATACTCGGGTCGACTTATACTCGAGTATATACGGTATTCAGGTCCCAAGCCATGGATATGTTTGACCGAGATCTGTCAAGGTTCAAAAGCCGTAAATTCAAAAGCCTCATTAGTCTAAAATACTCAAATCCAGCTACATGAGTCCAGCTCAAGGTCTGTTTGGCCTAGTTCTTAAAAATTTTTGGGAGAGGGAAGGGTATGAGCTCAAACAGGAAAAAAAATTCTGCAGTATTTTCAGAACTCTAAAATAGTACCAGCAGAAGGGAGTAGCAAATGAACAGGAGAACTAATAGAGACGGAGAAGCCACTAGGGACCATGGTCCAAACAGAAGCTTCATGGTACAGAGGTTAAAAGTGCAGTACTCCAGGCAAAACCCTACTCAAGGGTTCAATCCCAGTTCGAGGTTCACTCAGCCTTCCATCCGCCTGAGGTTAATAATAATAATAATAATAATAATAATAATAATAATAAACTTTATTTTTATGCCACTTTTCTCCCCGAGAGGACCCAAGGCAGCTTACAAAAACAACAAAAGAAAATCAACATAATCAGTATTTAAAAAAACAACAAGGACAATGTTTAAAAAAGCAATAAATACACTATAAAAGACAATACAGTGGACCCTTGCATAACAAACGGTTTGTATAACATAAAATTTGTACAACATAAAAAAATTCCAGAGGTAGGGGAAATTTGCTTAACATAATCGCCTACGGGGCAAATCTGTACAACATAAAAATGTTATCACTCTGTTTTCAATGCATTCCTATGGGAAATTTGTATAAAGGAAAATTTGCTTAACATAATTTCATTTGGAACAAATTAATTCCTTTATACAAGGTACCACTGTACTAAAAAACAGCAGAAGCAGCAGAATTTTAAAGGCCCCAGCTGCTAAAAACTAAGTATTAAGAGGTTAAAAATACAGAATTTATAAAAAGGCTGGAGGCTCAGAAGGCTTGCCTAAATAGAAACATCTTAAGGCCTCGCTCAAGTGTTTCCAGGGAGGAGGCTGTTCTTAGCTGAAAGAGAAAGGAATTCCATAATACCGGTGCCACTACTGAGAAGGCCCTGTTTCTTGCCGCTGCCCCACGTACCTCCCTGGGAGGTGGCACTCGTAGCAGCGCCTTCTGTGATGACCGAAGGGGATGGACCAGATTATATCCTATTCCTGAGCTGTACAGGGCTTTAAAGGTCATAACCAGCACCTGGAATGGGCAGCCAATGCAGTCGCTGGAGAATCGGCCCAATAAACTGAGTTCCCAGCATCCCCGAGTCATTCCCCACTCCTGGGCCAAAGCAAAGAATCTGGACAGCAGGCAAAATACGTCCGAAAAGCAAGGCAGGCCGGAGACGAAGGGGGACAGAGAAGCAGGTGCCAAAGAGTCGAGGAGGCTGAGCTGCTGGGCTGCCCAACCCACAAGGCCCAGTAGACTGGGACGGCCCCGAGACCTCGCCACTTACCAAGGACGACACCAGGGCCGAGCTGGATACGCTGGGGACCTTGTCCACAATGGCCTGCTTCATGTACCTCTCAATGGCCTGCAGCATCGTTCCCTGGGAAATGGGGAAGAAAAGAAGCATTTTGGCCAAAAAACCCCTGAGAATTGGTCCTTCTAAGGAATAGTTCACGTTTTGTGAGTTCAGACGCATCTGGATACCTGGGCAAATCTTCCTACGCAACTCACCCAGAGCCTGGAAAAGTTACTTTAAAAAACAACAACTGAACCATGCCAGCTGAGGAATTCTATGCCAACTTGCTTTTTAAAAATATCCTATTTTAGGATAAATGCTCCTAGTCTTAAGGAAAGAAGACTCAGGGGAGATATAGGCACTTTTAAAATACACGAAAGGTTGTTATCCAGAGGTTAGGATCTGTTCACAAACAACCCAGAATGCAGGACACACAGCAAGGGACTCAAGCGACAGGAATACAGATTTTGGTTGAATATCAGGAAATACTTCCTAACCATTAGAGCGGTATGACAATGGAACCAATGACCTTGGGAGGTGGCGAGTGCTCCAACGCTGCAAGAGAAAACAGGTCAACCATATATCCAATCTGTTGGTTGCATCATCAGAAGCATAGTGTCTAAATCAACGGAAGTGATAGTACTACTCTATTCAGCTCTGGTCAGACCCCACCTGGAGCCCTTTGTCCAGTTCTGTGCACCTCAATTTAAAAAGGATGTTGACAACCTCGAGTGGGTCCAGAGGAGGGCGACCAAGATAGTTAAAGGTCTGGAAGAAATGTCGTATGAGGAGCAGCTTAGGGAGCTGGGAAAGTTTAGCCTTAAAAAAAGAAGGCTGAAAAGGGATACGATAGCTGTGTTTAAATATTTGAAAGGATGTCATATCGAAGATGGGGCGGGCTTGTTTCCCATGGCTTCAGAGACTAGGACGCGGGGCAGTGGTCTCAAACTACAGGAAAAGAGATTCCATTTGAACATCAGGAAGAACTTCATGACAGTTAGAGCTGTCCGGCAGTGGAAGATGCTGCCCCAAAGGAGGGTGGTGGAGTCTCCTTCTTTGAAGGCTTTTAAGCATAGGCTGGATGGCCATCTGTCGGAAATATTGTCATGGGGATTCCTGCCTGGCAGGGGGTTGGACTGGATGGCCCTTGAGGCCTCTTCCAACTCTAGGATTCTATGAAAGGGGGAAAAGATGAAAGCGATATTTCCAAACACAATTATTTGCCCCGTTGAGTCATTCCTTTTGGAGCCTCCAGGAGGCAAAAAAGGCCAGGATTACCAAATGTCTTCTCGAAGCCAGCTGCTCTCCAAACTCTTTTCCTTTTTCTCACCCCCCCCCCCTGGTATGACCGGAGGGCCTGGTACTTACATCCGTGATCCGACAGAGCGCACGAATGGCAGGGCCTCGGTAGACGTCCTCTTTGCCCGTCATGTCTTTCGTCAGGCTGCAAGGTCAAAGAGACCCGTCCCCGTTAACACCGAGTCGTGGCGTAAAATTAGACAAGGAGAGGGCTTTGGCAGTCTCAAGGCTGGATGACTAGGAAATAAACCGGGGGGACTTCTGGAAACAGGCCAGAAGCTCCAGAGGGCCCAAAACGCAGCCGACGGAGTCAAGCCCAGGATTTCCAGACCACAGTATAGAACAACACCAACCTAATGTCCCTAGATTTGCCTCAGCTCAATTAAAAATCCTGGA
>JAHTLZ010000188.1:9635-21263 GCA_023846285.1 Phrynocephalus versicolor
TATTATTATTATTATTATTATTATTATTATTATTATTATTATTATTATTATTATTATTATTATTATTATTATTATTGGTTGATTTGGTTTAATTGTTATGTAATTGTATATTGCCCAGAGTTCCATTGGGAAGATGAGCAGTAAATAAATAAATAAATAGGAAATAGGTCCAGGAAATAGGTTGCAGTAAAGCCATTACTTCTCAAGACGACCGAGCACCTATGTTCCTGAGGCAACAGCTCTCAATCGCTGTCCAAGGAGGGAATGCCTGATGTGTGTTTGTCACTCTAGGCCAGCTGACTAAATAATGGTGTTTTTTAGTAAAGTGATTTTAACCAGTCTTAGGAAAGGGCTGCTAGAGGGGCATATCTGTCATCCAAGTTCCGTTCAGGGTTAGACCTAGTAGAAGTTCTGAAGCGGCTAGGTAGGTGGCTCTTCCCCCTTAGATATTAGATAAATTCTATGACTGATGGGATACTTGTTACTTATGTGGGTGACACCCATCCTTGGGTCTTCTCTTGTTTGAGTTCTCTGGTTGTTAGATTTCCTTACAAAACCACAGGGTTGATTGATTGGAATATTATTGGGGGCAGATGTAAAAGGTGGACATACTCCCTTCCCTCTGAAGTCTAAAGTAGATTCAGGGGGTGGGTGGCCAAGATGATGGGGGGCCTTGCCCCTGCACCTAGAGTACTCAGTAGCGAATACGGTTGTTCTATCTGATATCCTATGGGGTATTGGAATCCTTTTTTACATCATATCCAAATTCAGCAGCCATTTTCTCTCCCATCAAGCGTATCCCTTTGATCTACCGCCTAAGAATGTCTGTCTGTTTTGGATGATCTGGGGATGTTTTGTTTTACAGTTGACTTGAAATTAGGCCTAGGACGTGTTATATGCATTCCCCATTTGAATGATATGGACATATCCTGGAATTTATACATTACGTTCCAGAAATGATAAGCATGCCCGGTATCTTTGAACATCAGATGCACCCTCCCCCTCCACATTCCAGGTTCCATAGGATACATACATGAGCAATGAATATGCATTAAGGGATCCCAATCTTTAGCCAAAATGTCCAAAGTATCCTGTGTTATATCCATGTTAGTTTTCCACATATTATTTGATCTTTTTAAAGGCCAGTTGTATATGGTAATATGACTCACAGTGTTAGATGTTGGGACTGCAGATGGTGGTTTCTCTCTTCTGGAATCCACTTCTGCAGGAAGTTGTCGATAGGGTTTGTCCAGCAATACGTTGTTCTCATCTATAGGAACTGTTGAGTGACGACTGTAGGCCATTCACGCCTGAAGTGATACCTTGCCATTCGTCAATTACTACAAGATCTGCATTGGAAAAGGCTAAGTTGGGGTCCTGAGCAGCTTTTCTTCTGTTGCAGCTAGCAGCCCGAGTTCCTGGAGCCTTTTCAGAATCTACAGCCGTCCTTATGTCCTTCAACTGCTGTAGGAGATGCTGCTCTTTCTGAATTAGGCAGGACTTGACCTTAGCTTTTTTTCTAATGTGTCAGTCTCTCTTCCCGCTTGGTGAACATTTGGGCAGGGACTGTGGAGTCGGAGTCGAGGAGTCGGAGTCGGAGGAAATTTTGGGTACCTGGAGTCAGAATCAGAGTTGGAGTCAGCAAACAATGCACTGACTCCGACTCCAACTCCTACTAAATTTAGATTGGAATTTTTTTAAAAAAGCAAGTTTAAATGTCCCAATTCACAAAAAGTTATAATTAATGACTTCTCTATTTTAAGAATAAAGACCAATGCATGCAGTGCCTCATGTAACCGCAAAACGAACACATTAAGTGACCGTGAAGAAGCATGCTTTTCATGTGCTTCACTATATGGCATGCAGCGCACAGTTAGGAGCGGCAATACTTATACTTTCCATAGTGTTGTGTTCTGCTGTTATACAGCGCCCATGGGTAACCTAGCCTCTCACTGATAAGCGATTAAGTAAATATGTTTTTTGCAGGACTAGAGACATTCCTTCAAGGAATTTAACAAATACATTTGCATATTAATACAGAGGAGTTGGAGTCGGAGTCGGAAGTACAAAAAAACTTAGGAATCGGAGTCAGGGTCGGAACATTTGTCTACCGACTCCACAGCCTGGCATTTTGGGCTGGGCTAGAAAGTGTTTGAGGAAGGGCTGCTGTCAAAATCCCAGTTTCTATCAGGGTGGCTATAGGAGTGTTACTATCATGTCAGAGATTTCCTGATGTAGAGCATGCAATGTGCCAAAGCTGCTTTGATTTGTTTTTGCCGATAGGGAGCACTGCTCATGGGACTGAATGTAGATAATTTTGATCATGTTTCCATTCTCAGACCCATGGGATTTATCTGCTGGTACTTCTGTGGATTTTTATCCTTTGGATCAGAGCTTGGTGGGTTTGAATGTTGGCCAGGCGAGTCCATTAACAAGATAGATGGGTATAGAAAACAAGTCAGCAAGTGTCCTTTTGCCTGTTTGTAAATCTATGGTGAGGCCCCATCTGGAGTCTTGTGTCCAGTTCTGGTCCCCATCCCTCCAGAAGGATATTATGGAAACGGAAAAAGTGCAGAGGAGGGAAACCAGAATGATTAGGGCACTGGAACACCTTCCTTGCCATCTGAGGCTGCAACGGCTGGACTTCTTCACTCTTGAACGATGGTGCCTAAGAGGAGACCTGATTGAAGTTTATAAAATTTTATATGTTTATAATTTTTCTTACAATTTTATAATTTTCCTTATCTGTTTTGTCCACGATGTGGACAAAGTAGATAAGGAAAAACTGTTTTCCCTAATCACACAACACTAGAACTGGGGTGGGGTGGGGGAAATACTCCATGAAAATTTGGGGTGCTAGATCTCAAACAAATAAGAGAAAGTACTTTTTCACCCTGAGGATCGCTGGTCTGTGGAATTCCCTGCCAGAAGAAGTGGTGACAGCTGTCAGTCTTGACAGCTTTAAGAAAGGATTAGACAAAGTTCATGGAGAAGAAGCGTATCAATGGCTATTAGACATGGGCACGACTTGGCGAAATTCTCGTTTCCGTTTCCGTTCCTCGTTTCTGTTACATAACGGAAACGGTAACGACAATTACTCCGCCAGAACTCAAACTCGAACCGACAAAAGAAAAATTGGGTCTGATTTATCGTTGTTGTTCCTGGTATCACGGCGATCGCGCAATGCCAAGTGGCACAGAAAAATAGTTTTTAAAAGTTAAAAAAAAACCCGATTCCCGGGCAAAAAAGCAGGCGAAACTATGCCTGCCTGAGGACACCTACCGGACCAGAGGGGTGGTTTCTGGAGTAGGGGGGTCCCTGGCCTCCCCCCCCCCCTCCTGTCCTTGGCTGCTGCTGCTGGTACTAGGCTGGGGGGGAGGCATCCTCGTCGTCTGTCTTGCCATGCGGTGCGGGCCGGAGGGATCCAAAATGGCGACCGCAATATTTTTTTGGAAATCGTGGTCCAAAAACACACCAAAGCACCACAGAAACATGCGAAAATTAGCTATTTTAACTGCCAGAATTTTTACAGTAGCAGCAGTGGGTTTGTCTTGCAATAAAATGTCTCCATTTATTTTATTTTATTTTTAATTTATTTTTTTACACCTGCGCAATGATGGGTTGGCTGTGGGATGGGACCATGCAAATTTTTGGACCCATTCTACCAATCGCATGGCCAGGTTTTGACTGACACTTCTGGATGTGCCAGATTGGCTATCATTATGGATGTCTAAGGACAACCTACGGGTTGGAGAGATAGGCAAGATAACTGAGTTTGCAGGGGGAGGGAAAAATTCTCTTAACAGTAGAGACCCAGAAGGGGTTGTGGAGACTAACCCAAATGTTGCAATAGGAGCAGGACAAGAAATAGTGCAGACCATCAGTGTGAGGAAAAACAGGTTAAGCAAAGGACAGGTAAGATGCACACGCAGCCTCAAATGTCTCTACACCAATGCACAGAGCATGGGGAACAAACAAGAGGAGCTGGAACTCCTAATACAGCAAAACAAATACGACATAACTGGCATCACTGAAACATGGTGGAATGAGACATATGATTGGAATTTAGTCATTGGAGGGTATAACCTGTTTCAAAGGAATAGGACAAGTAAGAAAGGAGGAGGTGTAGCTTTATATATTAAGGACATTTATACTGCTGAAGAAATACAAGATAAACAGCAGAGGAACCATGTTGAGAGTATTTGGGTGAAAATCAGGGGTGAAAAAAAACAGGAGGGATGTCACTGTGGGGGTATATTATAGACCCCCAAGCCAGCTGGAGGAGTGGGATGATGCCTTCTTTGAGCAGATGGCCACACAGTCAAAAGGGAGAGATGTAGTACTAATGGGAGATTTTAACTATCCTGATGTATGCTGGCAATCCAACTCAGCCAAGAATGCAAGTTCTAACAAATTCCTTAATGCCCTTGCAGACAATTTCATGGCCCAGAAGGTAGAGGAGGCAACAAGAGGCAAAACCATTTTAGATCTGGTCATAACCAATAAGGAGGACCTTGTAAATGGGGTCGAAGTGGTGGGATCATTAGGTAAAAGTGACCATGCCCTCTTGGAATTTGTTATACAGTTGGAAGGTGAAGTTAAGCATAGTCAGACAAGAATCCTGGACTTTAAGAAAGCCAATTTTTGTAAGCTTAGGGAATTATTGGCTGTGATTCCATGGACCGACACACTGAAAGAGAGGGGAGTCCAAGATGGATGGGAGTTCCTTAAAAGCGAGATATTAAAGGCACAATTTAGAGCTGTTCCATTAAGAAAAAAATATAGGAGAGGTCTAAAGAAACCACAATGGTTTACTAAAGAACTTTCAACTCAGCTAACTATAAAGAAAAACAAGTACAAGGAATGGAAAAATGGGAAATGCACCAAAGAGGAATATAAGCAAACAGCTAATATATGCAGGGGGATGGTAAAAAATGCTAAAGCGCAAAACAAACTTAGACTTGCCAGAGACATTAAAGATAACAAAAAGGGTTTCTTTAGTTATGTCCGCAGCAAAAGGAAAAATAAGGAAATGATAGGTTCTCTGTGTGGCGATAATAACCAGTTACTAACAGGAGACAAGGAAAAGGCAGAACTATTCAACACCTTCTTTGCCTCTGTTTTCTCCAAAAAGGAAGAAAGAGATCCACTGGGACAAAGACTAGATGAGGTAGGATGGGAATTACAACATAGAATAGGTAGAGAGCTGGTACAGGAACACCTGGAAACATTAAATGAATTTAAGTCTCCGGGGCCAGATTAATTACACCCAAGGATATTAAAAGAACTGGCGGAAGTAATTTCAGAACCATTGGCAATAATATTTGAGAAGTCCTGGAGAACGGGGGAAGTCGCCATCGACTGGAGGAGGGCTAATGTTGTCCCCATCTTCAAAAAGGGAAAGAAAGAGGACCCAAATAATTACTGCCCAGTCAGCTTGACTTCAATTCCTGGAAAGATCCTAGAGAAGATTATTAAACAGGCAGTCTGCAAATATTTAACAAACAATGCTGTCATTACAAGAAGTCAACACGGGTTTCTTAAAAACAAGTCATGCCAGACTAATTTGATCTCTTTCTTTGATAGAATTACAGGCCTAGTGGATGAGGGCAATGCTGTGGATATTGTTTATCTGGACTTTAGTAAGGCGTTCGATAAGGTTCCCCATGGTATTCTTGCTAAGAAGTTAGTAGAAAGTGGGATAGATAGTGCTGCTGTTAGGTGGATTTGTAATTGGTTGACTAATCGCACCCAGAGGGTGACCATAAATGGCCTCTCATCAGCTTGGAGAGACGTGACCAGTGGGGTGCCGCAGGGTTCTGTTCTGGGTCCAGTGCTGTTCAATATCTTTATTAATGACTTGGAGGAGGCAATAGAGAGTATGCTAATTAAATTTGCAGATGATACCAAATTGGGAGGGGCTGCAAATTCCCTAGAGGATAGGATGAAAATCCAAAAAGACCTTGACAGACTAGAGTGCTGGGCCAAAGCTAACGAAATGGATTTCAACAGAGGGAAATGTAGGGTACTACATTGAGGTAAAAAAAAAAAAAAGAATTGCACAAATATAAGATGGGGGATACTTGGCTGGAGGATAGTACCTGTGAAAGGGATCTGGGAGTCTTGGTGGACCACAAATTGAACATGAGTCAGCAGTGTGATGTGGCGGCCAGGAAAGCCAATTCGATTCTTGGTTGTATCAATAGAAGCATAGTGTCTAGATCAAGGGAAGTGATAGTACCACTCTATTCTGCTCTTGTCAGACCCCACCTGGATACTGTGTCCAGTTCTGTGCGCCTCAATTTAAAAAGGACTTTGACAACCTCAAGCGGGTACAGAGGAGGGCTACCAGGATGGTTGAGGGTCTGGAGGAAATGTCTTATGAGGAACGGCTTAGGGAACTGGGAATGTTTAGCCTTTCTAAAAGAAGACTGAGAGGGGATATGATAGCTATGTTTAAATATTTGAAAGGATGTCATATTGAAGAGGGAACAGGTTTGTTTTCCATGGCTTCAGAGACTAGGACTCGGGGCAATGGTTTCAAACTACAGGCAAAGATATTCCATTTGAACATTAGGAAGAACTTCATGACAGTTAGAGCTATTCGGTAGTGGAATATGCTGCCACGGAGGGTGGTTGAGTCTCCTTCTTTGGAGGTTTTTAAGCAGAGGCTGGATGGCCATCTGTCAGAAATATTGTGATGGGGGTTCCTGCATGGCAGGGGGTTGGACTAGATGGCCCTTGAGGTCTCTTCCAACTCTATGATTCTATGATTCTATGGTTCTATGACAGTTAGAGCTATTCGGCAGTGGAATATGCTGCCGCGGAGGGTGGTTGAGTCTCCTTCTTTGGAGGTTTTTAAGCAGAGGCTGGATGGCCATCTGTCAGAAATATTGTGATGGGGTTCCTGCATGGCAGGGGGTTGGACTAGATGGCCCTTGAGGTCTCTTCCAACTCTATGATTCTATGATCCCTCAATGCCATTTGATGGGAATCGTAAGCAGGTGACGACATCTGTTTGGGAATACCCTGAAGCAAATGGTGAATCACTGTGTGAGACAGAATGCTGGACTGGAAGGCCTGTGGCTTGTCCCAGCAAGGCTGTTTTTAGGTTCTTAATACGTGAAAGCATTTATATAGTGTTTTTATGCCTCCTAGGGAAGTGTGGTCCAAGCCACTAAGCCGAGTCACCCTGGGTCTGTTTTAAGGAGAAAAGCAGGGTAGCAATATAGTGGTACCTTGTATAAAGGAATTAATTCATTCCAAATGAAATTATGTTAAGCAAATTTTCCTTTATACAAATTCCCATAGGAACACATTGAAAACGGAGTAATCCCATTTTTATGTTGTACAAATTCTCCCCATAGGCGATTATGTTAAGCAAATTTCCGCTACCTCCGGAATTTTTTATGTTGTACAAATTTTATGTTATACAAGCTGTTTTTTATACAAGGTTCCACTGTACTTGAAATAAATAGTTTGGGTGAATAAAGTGAAGAATGCTATGGAACAATTTGCATCTGTTTCTTACCCTGGACCTTACAAGACTTTTCCCAGCATGGAAGAGAACCATGTTGAGAGTATTTGGGTGAAAATCAAGGGTGAAAAAACTAGTTACTAAAAAGAGACAAGGAAAAGGCAGAACTACTATGTTTTTCCTGTTCCCGCCATCCATATTCCTTTAGGTACCTCGCCTTTATATCACCTGGCGATGCTTGGGCGCGTAACTGTCTTAACCTGTTTTAATCTTTATTTGTTTCATTAGTTAATTGTCTAGTTTTTTTTCTTTTGCTGAATTGTTGTTGCACTTGTCGCCATTCTGTAAGCCGCCCAGAGTTCCTACGGGAAGATGGGCGGGATATAAATACAATAATAAATAAATAAATAAATAAATAAATAAATAAATAAATAAATACTCAACACCTTCTTTGCCTCCGTTTTCTCCAAAAAGGAAGAAAGAGATCTGCTGGGAAAAAGAGTAGATGAGGTAGGATTGAAATTGCAACATAGAATGGGTAGAGAGCTAGTACTGGAACACCTGGAAGCATTAAATGAATTTAAGTCTCCAGGGCCAGATGAATTACACCCAAGGATATTAAAAGAACTGGCAGAAGTAATTTCCCAGCCATTGGCAATAATCTTTGAGAAGTCCTGGAGAACAGGGGAAGTCCCCATCGACTGGAGGAGGGCTAATGTTGTCCCCATCTTCAAAAAGGGGAAAAAAGAGGACCCAAATAATTACCGCCCAGTCAGCTTGACTTCAATTCCTGGAAGGTCCTAGAGCATATTATTAAACAGTCAGTCTGCAATTATTTAGCAAACAGTGCTGTCATTACAAGAAGTCAACACGGGTTTTTTAAAAACAAGTCATGCCAGCCTAATTTGATCTCTTTCTTTGATAGAATTACAGGCCTGGTGGGTGAGGGGAATGTTGTGGATATTGCTTATCTGGACTTTAGTAAGGCCTTTGATAAGGTTCCCCATGGTATTCTTGCTAAGAAGTTAGTAGAAAGTGGGATAGATAGTGCTGCTGTTAGGTGGATTTGTAATTGGTTGACTGATCGCACCCAGAGGGTGACCATAAATGGCCTCTCTTCAGCTTGGAGAAACGTGACCAGTGGGGTGCCGCAGGGTTCTGTTCTGGGTCCAGTGCTGTTCAATATCTTTATTAATGTCTTGGAGGAAGGAATACAGAGTATGCTAATTAAATTTGTAGATGATACTAAATTGGGAGGGGTTGCTAATTCCCCAGAGGATAGGATGAAAATCCAAAAAGACCTTGGCAGATTAGAGTGCTGGGCCAAAGCTAACAGAATGGATTTCAACAGAGGGAAATGTAGGGTGCTGCATCTAGATAAAAAAAGTGAATTGCAGAGATATAGGATGGGGGATACTTGGCTGGAGAATAGTACCTGTGAACGTACTATTTGTGGTCCACCAAGGCTCCCAGATCCCTTTCACAGGTACTATCTCAAAAAAGACATAGTGGAACTGGAAAAGGTGCAGAAGAAAGCGACTAAAATGGTTACTGGGCTGGGGCACCTCCCTTACGAGGAAAGGCTAAAACATTTGGGGCTCTTTAGTCTGGAAAAAAAGGCACATGAGGGGGGATATGATTAAGATATACAAAAATAACGCAGGGCATGAGTCAAGTGGATAGATGGAAGCTCTACTCCCTCTCACAAAATACCAGAACTAGGGGACATCCACTCAAATTGAGGGCTGGGAGAGTAAGAACAGACAAAAGAAAATATTTTTTCAGCCAGCACGTTGTTAGTCTGTGGAACTCCCTGCCACAGGATGTGGTGATGGCATCTGGCCTGGATGCCTTCAAAGGGGGATTGGACATATTCCTGGAGGAAAAGTCCATCACAGGTTACAAACCATGAGGGAGATGTGTCATTTCCAGGCTTAAAACCCGGGTACCTCAAGGACCAAATGCAGGGGAGTGGTATCAGGAGACAGGGATCTAGTCTCGTGCGCTCCCAGACGCATCTGGAGGGGCCACTGTGAGATACAGGAAGCCGGACTAGATGGACCTTTACCCTGATTCAGCAGGGCTCCTCTTATGTTCTTATGAATGCAAGATTGAGTAAGTTTCAGTCTGTCTTGAGAGACAGCCGGCTCTGTTACTAGCACTTGCCTAAACCCACCTACCCTTCTCCAGAAGCCTCCTGTGGAAACTGAGCCTCTGTTACATGATATACCGACCATCAATAGCTGCCTAGATGCCCTGAGCACATCCTTCACCCCTTGGGTTCCCTTCCAAGGAAGAGGGGACAGCACTCAGGAGGGGGCGTGTAGGTCTTTCCCCATCCTTCCACATTTAGACATCAGTGCCTGATGTCCAATAATAGGATCCCAAGTTTCTTCACAGATATTACCCGTGAAGCTTTCTGCATCTCAATTTATATTTATGCATCTAGTTTTTCCTGCCTGTAAGGAGGGATCTTCCCTCCAAATAAGCAAGCTATCTGAGTGGTTGCTTTGAAGGGGTTGCCTTTAATCACAAGGCCCATAAATCCATTTGGAAGAAGCTAAGCAGGGTCAGCCCTGGTTAGTACTTGGATGGGAGACCACCAGGGAATACCAGGTGCTGCACCGCCTGGAACAGGAACTGGCAAACCAACTCCAGTATTCCTGCCAAGAAAAACTCCATGGACACGGGGTCACGAAGAGTCGGTCAAGAGTGTAACAACACAACACACACACCGACCATCGATGCTGAACTCGCTACAGACACCCTGGGAAAGTCGGATGGTCTACAAATACAAATAATAAATAAATAAACCACCCTGGTTTGGGATTCCTTGGTGAATGGCCGCAGCCTGGGGCGGGCAGGGCTGGGAAATGCCAAAGTCACCCCCAGGGACACCCTGGATCCCTCTCCCATCATCCTTGCCTCCTCCCACCCCCCAGCCCAGAAGGCTGAGCAATGCAAGGACCCCCATAGAGGGAACTGGGAGCTGCCCTCCTCCCTTCCCCGCCAAGGGTTAAGGAGACCGACTCGCAGTCCTAGAGAGGAAGGAGGGAAAAGGAGCTTTTGGGTCCCCTCTAGGAGGCCATTCTCGCCCCTCTTCCCTCCCTCTTGTCTGCTCTCTCTCCCCCTCCTCCCCTTCTGCCCCTTTCCCTGCGGCGGAGGTTGCAGGAGGAGGAGGAGGCGCCCGTCTGCAGCGGCCACCGTGGATGGAGGGGGAGCCCCGGGTGAGACTTGCAGCTTCCCTTGGGAGGGAAAACGCCGCCGAGGAGGGAGATTATGGGGTGGGAGTGGGAGAGATGGGGGCAACAAGGTCTCCCAGGGAGCCGTGGGGGTGGCAGGGAGGGAGGAAGGGAGGGAGGACCAGACCCTCCACCCGTGCAGAAAAGGGGGTTCGTCCCATGAGATTGCACCGTAACCGGGCTTCCCCTAATAACATTGGCAACATTTCCCCGCCCCATAAATTCAAATTTTAAGGGAATATGCCGCACCCTCTCTGCAGACAGCTTCCCCCCGCCCAGCCCTTCACCCCTGGGGGCAACATCTGGATGCAGAGGCTGAGTTTGTCTCCCCGGGAGGAGAGTCAGCCTGGGTCGCCTTGGGCGAGCTGCACAGTCCCAGGTTGCTCCCTTAGAGCAGTCATGTCCAAACCTCGTCCCTCCTGATGTTTTGGACCACAACCAGATTGCCGATGACAAAGCCCTGTGGGAGTTGTGGTCCAGAACATCTGGAAGGGTCGAAGTTTGGACATGCCTACCTCAGAGGAAGGGAATGGGAAACCAATTCTGAGGACTGGCTCTTTAAGGGTGGCCATTAAGTCTTTGGGGGGGGGGCACAAAATGAGGAGGAGGGGGTAGGGGGAGGTAGATTATGGCCATCTGTGTTGCTAGTCTGAGTGGTTATCCTCTTAAGAATGATATTATTTCTATGTGTATTGGTTACTCAGGAATGGAGAATGCAGCCCCCCTCAGCCTCTTCTGTTTTTTGGTTCATCATTCCAGGGTTTAGGGCTCATTCCCTGATTGGGCGCCTTCATAAAGAGGACTCTGGCATCCCTTCTGAGAGAGAACATAAGGACAGCATAAGGACGTATAGAGAGGGATAGATAGATAGATAGATAGATAGATAGATAGATAGATAGATAGATAGAT
>JAHTLZ010000189.1:7307-25920 GCA_023846285.1 Phrynocephalus versicolor
CATCATCATCATCATCATCATCATCATCATCATCATCATCATCATCACACAGCAGACAAGATAACTACGCTGGATTTTGTATTACAAATCACGAGTCAAACGCTTCCCAAGCGTTTCAGACTATTATGCGAACAGATTCCAGTAAGACGGCTTTCTTGCATCTGACTGATGGTGACTTTGTCAACTCCCATTTCTTCTAAATACTTGCTTAGCTCTTTAGGCACCGCACCCAGCGTGCCGATTACCACTGGGACCACCTCTACCGGTTTATGCCAGAGTCTCTGAAGTTCAATTTCCAGATCCTGGTATCGGGTAATTTTTTCAAGTTGTTTCTCTGTGACTCTACTATCACCTATTTATTTATTTATTTATTTATTTATTTATTTATTTATTTATTTATTTATTTTTGCTGCTAGGGCTCCAAGACTTACGTGCCAGAGGGGCTCCCAAATACTTGAAAGTCTGGAGGCCTGGCCATGGGTTAACACGGCCTTGCGACCAGGATGCTCTTGCGGAGAGGCAGATGGTGGAACATGGGCGTACGGACGTAAGGTGCCCTCCAGGGCCGGATCTCTCTAGTAACCAGAGCCGGAGGTCATTAAGTCCTGGCTCCTGATTCCACCGCTGGACAAACCAAGATGGGAGGGAAAGTTACGCTTCCTGGAACCTGAAGGGCCGGTTTAGAAGCAGGTGCCGGACTCAGAAAACACAAAACATACCATGAACTCTATGACCAGCTCCATGATCTGCCTCGGTTGGGATCAGCAGCCCTAGGCTACTTTCCCCGTCGCCTTGCTGGCCACCAAGGACACCCCATCTCCACCTCCGATCATTAACTCGGAAGGAATCTGGGCTGCCCTGCTTGTGCCTCTTGATCTGTTTACACTTTTAGGCAAAGATAATCTGGACTAACCAGCTGAACCTCATTCTCCCCTGCAGGTCACTGGGCTTGTGAAAGGGGTGCATGGGGACACAGCTCTCCCACCCACCCACCCCAGACGGAGCCATCGGGCCAAATGTTTACGGTCTACTCCATCCTTTTTAGGGGCTTAGGGAAGAGGCGTTTGCCAATCTCGGCTCCTCAAGACCAGCACTCAGAAAATTCTCTTGGGCTACAACTTCTATCACCTCCTGTGAGAGTCTGGAAACCCCTGAGGAACATGGAACTTGTGGTCCCAGAAAGCCAGACCTCCGACCTTTCCTCCACAGCCTTTCAAGCGGTGATCCTAGCAAACAGAACACAGGAAGTTAAATTTTTCCACCACAGTTCCCCTGGCTAAGGCGGCAAAGGGAAAACGTTATATTTTTTTCCAAGTCCTGCCAGAAAAATTATTTGGAATACGGAAGGCCATCTAGAACAGTGATGGCGAACCTTTTAGAGACCGAGTGCCCAAACTGCAATTCAGAATTCAAAGTGCCAATACAGTAATTTAACCTGTATACAGGTGGCTATGAAGGGGTGATATTGGGTGCCCTCAGAAAGGGCTCTGAGTGCCACATTTGGCACCCGTGCCATAGGTTCACCATTACTGATCGAGAACATATAGGTCATCTTATAATTATTTATTTATTTATTTAGTTTAGAGTGGTTTTACCCTGCCTTTCTCCTTGAAAAAAGGACCCAAGGCAGCTATTTGGATTCTTGCCTCCTCAGAGGGTTGGACGCGATGGCTTTCTAAGACCCATATAGAATATGATCCTATGCCAGGTATGCCCAAATGTCAGCCCTCCAGATGTTTTGGACCATGACTCCCATAGTCCTTTGTCACCGGCAATTTAAGCTTAGAATTCTGGGAGTTGTGGTCCAAAACACCAGGTGGGCCGAAGTTTGGGCATGCCTGTCATATGCAATATAGGCCATAAAGAAACCTACATCTTCCAAGGAAAGGCTATTGGGGGGGTGATTCAGATCATGTGGTGACTCTCTCTCTGCCTGAAAAGATGGGACCCAGATGGTGCTTGAGGCATCTTGAGGGGAAGTCTCCACCCATCCAGCCCACATGCTGTTTGCGTGCTGCTTCAGAATGCTTGCCTGGCTTGTACTACAACCACCATGCCAAGAAATTTCTGAAGCCTGAACGGTTTAGGATCTCGACCAGACATAATACCCGATCCTCCCAGGCTAGGCATTTGAAGCAACGAACACCATGAGAGGCCCAAAAGGAAAAAAAAAACAAGAAATAGGGTCTTTTGTGCCGTTGCCCCTCGCTTGTGAAATAACCTTCCATCAGACATCTGCCTGGCCTCCTCTTTGGCTGCCTTTAAAAAAACTATTAAAAACTTGGCTATTTAAGCAGGCATTCCCTCAATTATAATGCAATTTCAGTGTTCACCCATTAAATCTTGATTTTAACTAATTAGCCTGACAATAATAATGCATTGTTTTGTCACCTTAATTTTATTTATTATTATTATTTATTTTTATTTTATTGTGTTACTATTGTATGGTTTTATTGTATGAACTGTTTGGATTTGGTAATTGCTGTAAACTGCCCAGAGTGACCTCGCTGCCAGATGGGCGGTATAAAAATCCAATAAATAAATAAATAAAATAAGCTGCCTGAGAAAGATGGGATATTTTACCATCAAAGGTTTGCAGTCTACATGAACTGGAGTTTTAGTCATGGCAACTGGTCTTCTTTTTCTTGAGGGATAGAAACGTTTCGCTGCTCATCCAAACAGCTCCAACAGTCTGAGGAAACCTAGTTGTGAGTCCTCCATTTTATAACTCACTGTGACTTCTTGCTACCCTGGTCTGAAACAGGCTCATAAGATTAAAAGTGGCCGGAATAGGCTCATTAGGTAGACAACTGTATCCAAGGTGAACTGTTGTCTACCTAACAAGCCTATTCAGGCCATTGTTCATCTTATGAGCCTATTTTTGACCAGGGTGACAAGAGGTCAAAGCTGACTATAAAATGGAGGACTCGCACTAGCTGTATTCAGAGTGACAAAGCTGCTTGGATGAGCAGCGAAATGTTTTGATCTCTCAAGAAAAAGAAGTCCAGTTGCCATGACTCAACTTCCAGATAAACTCACCTGGATGACTGAGAATCTTCACAGACAGTCTACATGATGTTTCCAAGTATGGCCTGCTTCTGCTTTTATATTGTTTTCCATGGCAACCCCACCGCCTACTTTGGTTTTTTGAGGGGAACATTTCAGGCTCTGGAATATTATGATTTCAAAGTGTTCAACTAGGACTGAACTACAGTGCTACCCCATTACTGTGGAACAAACACTAAAAGGAGCTGAGCATTGGAGCAGCAAAGTCTCACATGAAGGAACATCTTTGTTTTTGAATATCCTCCCGGCAAGGGTGGATTTGTTAGAAATGTGTCCTACGGAGGTCTTATGTTGCCTGGGAAAACCTGACAAACCCAGGACTCCGTTTTAGATGCCCCTGTTTACATCAGGCAATGTCAGTCTTTGCATCAGTTCCAGGAGGATTTGGTTTTTTTATTTATAAAATAATAATGTTGCATCATTGGTAGGCCACCTTTCTCCGGGTGAAGGGGCCCAAGGCGGCTCACAATGCAAAACCAAGTGAAACTAGATGCAGTAAACTGCTGATTAAAAAGCAACTGAACTGCACAACTAGTACATCTGCAAAGCCATTTAAAATAATTTAAAACTTTCAAAAGCAAATTCCGGCCCGCCCGCCCCCCAAAAAAAGACCACCATCGAGGGGCTTGGGCGTAGATATTAAAAAGCTAGTGAAAACGTGGGCCGTCAGCTGTGAGTGGAAGGATGAAAGGGAAGGGCCCGCTTGATATCCTGATGTAGGGCACTATGCAGTCTTGAAGCTCAGAAAAGTCAGACCAGGTGGAAAGCCCTAAACGGCTTAGGACCATAAGAGCACAAGAAGAGCCCTGCTGGATCAGGCCAAAGGCCCATCTAGTCCAGCTTCCTGGATCTCACAGTGGCCCCACCAGATGCGTTTGGGAGTGCACGAGACTAGATCTCTGTCTCCTGATACCACTCCCCTGCATCTGGCCCTTGAAGTACCCCTGCTTTGAGCCTGGAGATTACACACATCTCCCTCATGGTTTGTAACCTGTGATGGACTTTTCCTCCAGGAATCTGTCCAATCCTCTTTGGAAGGCATCCAGGCCAGATGCCATCACCACCTCCTGTGGCAGGGAGTTCCACAGACTAACAACGCGCTGGGTGAAAAAATATTTTCTTTTGTCTGTTCTTACTCTCCCAGCCCACAATTTGAGTGGATGTCCCCTAGTTCTGGTATTTTGTGAGTGGGAGAAGAGCGTCCCTCTATCCACTTTACTCATGCCCTGCATTATTTTGTGATCCCTGAAGGACTGCCTCCTTCCACATGAACCTATTCTGCAGCTAAGACCCAGCCAGGGGGCCCTCCCACATTGATGACATTTCGGCACCAGGTAAGAGCCTTCCTGTTCGAGTTTTTTTTAACTAATTTGACATAGAGTGTGGGTTCTGATGGCAATGTTATTGTTTTGTATTTACTGTATATACTCGAGTATAAGCCTAGGACATGGACATTAGAGTCAACCCACAGCTGGGGAAATTGAGGGGAGGCAGACCAGAGGGGGGGAGAGAATGAGAATGGAACATTAAAGACAAAAGGTACCAGCAAGATAATGATCTTCACAGTGACGTTCCAGGGTCACCAAACAGTCACCAAAAGAATGATCAGAACAAACAGACCCCAGATAAGCAGAATAACATCCGCAGGGAGAAAGGAAGTGGTGGGATCGAAAGAGGAATGCAAAAATTATAAACATAGGAAATGCAGAAGAAAAACAAACACCCCAAGTGCTTCCAGTGTGTTCAAAACAATCAGATTTATTTCAGTGTAACTATGAAGAGCGGTGCTGCCAAGGAAGCAACTTGGATTAAAAATGAAAGCACGTCTAATTGCTGGTGCTGGTGTCCATAAAAGTAACAGGGAAACTATGGAACAGGAGTCTCGCGGGTTTTGACAACCATCCAAAATAATAATTAGGGAAAAGCAAAGGATAAGGATGAAGATGAAGCAAGAGAGCGCAAAAATAAGATTACGCTTGAGCATTGAGAAGGCAAAAATACCGACTACAGAACAGCTAGAGAACTTTAATATGGGCAATGGAGAAACTGCAATTGTACGCAAAAATGCATTACTGTGCATTCACCAGAGACCACGAAAAAGAAGAAAATGAATGGCAGAAAGACGGAAGGTTCTGGAGCAAATCTTGAACCATGAGAGAGAGAGAAAAACTAGTTACTTCAGACATCTCTTTTGAAGACTCTTCAGCACGAACACCCTAAACTCCGCGGCAAATGGCTCCCAGCTCCGGAGCTTAAAATTGTTTCCCCACCAGCTCCGGAGTTTACAGATAATTAAGTGCGACCATGCCCACCTAAGCGTGTCCCAGCGCACTTTTCAGATACCTGCTCTCCAGAGGTGAAAATTCCTGATGCGGATATAACGTAGTGACTGCCGGGCTCTCCTTGCTTCTGTTTGGTGTAGAGTAGTCAGGAGCGTATCTGGGGCATGGTGGCTCAGTGGACTAAGGCTTCCGAAAACTGTCGGCTGCAAAATCGGCAGTTCGGCGGTTCAAATCCCGGGTGCCACGCAGCGGAGTGACCTCCTGCTGAAAACCCCAGCTCCTGCCAACCTAGCAGTTTGAAAGCACCTAAAATCCAAGTAGATAAATAGGTACAACTGTAAAAAGCGGGAAGGTAAAACAGTGTTTCCTTGCCGCCATGCTGGCCACGTGGCCACGGACTTTCGCAACACTGGCTCTTCAGCTTGAATACAGAGATGAGCACCGCCCCTAGAGTCGGACACGACTAGCACACATGTGCGGGGGGAACCTTTATATAATTATTTATATTTATTTATTTATTTATATTTATATCCCACCGGATTTTCCCAAAAGGAACTCAAGGCGGTTAACAGATATAAACATTCCACAATACAGGCAACAATAGGGGGAAAAGCGATTCCAAAGATAGATATAAACAAACCAAACAATAACCCTAAATTAAACAGAAAAACTAACAAACAATCAGAAAATAGTACTTTTGTAAGCCACCAAAATATATATATATATCAGAAAATAGACACTTTTGTTAAGGGCCACGGGGGGGGGGGCGGTGAAGGGAGCCCACTCTTAAAGGGTGCGGTCAGAAAGAACAGAGTCTGCAGACATGGTATCTGGGCAAGATAGAGACCGTTCCTTCTGCCGTGCACCCCCCATGGCAATCATTTTATTGTATACAAAAGTAGGTCACAATACGTATGCATAGAGCCACATTCAGCTGATATCATTGGCTAAGAAAGAGATAATTAAAACAATAGCCCTGTATATGCCTAGAGCATGCGCAGAGTATAACCATGACCTAAACACCTTGGCATGGCACCTTGGCATGGCAAGCCTTGCTGGTAATGGTAGCTGCAAGCTAGCTTATGAAACCGTTACCTGTTCTCCCACAGGGCGGGGGCGTGGTGAGTGATGCATTCTGCAGGCCAATTTTCTTTCTTCATCACCAAATTGTACTATTTAGCCAGCTTTTTTTAAAATTGGACAATTGCTATTGGCCTTTTTTTTTCCCCTTCCTGTTTTCGAACAGAACATGTCTAAGTAGCCTTAGTACTGTACCAGAAAACAAAAATCTCTCCCCCTGACCAATGCTCTCGAATAGCTCCTAGTCATACCCACTGGGTCCTGCACAGATGCCCTCCCTCTTGGCTGCAGATTTGAGGACCACTTCATTTTGTCGACTGGCAAGGCGCCTCCATCTCTTAATGGCTAAATCGCTGCAGGCCACCAGCATCTGCCAAGTTAATCTAACACAGAGCTCCCATGCTGCTTTCCTTGCATGATTAAGGCCAGAGCGCTGGGGTGGATGCTCTCACGGCTGGCCGCTTGGGGGGAACAGAAGACCTTCAGGGTCTCCATTTCAGCCTCAGGTAAAAAAAAAAAAATCTGTTTAGAATTGCAGCCTGTCATACTGGCTGGGTGGGGAAATGGTCACACAAGCCAAATAATGCCCTTTCTGTGGGCTTCACCACTTCATAAAGGGTTGCAACTCCACAGTCGCAAAAGGCCCCTCTAATTTCCAGCCCCACCCCATCAGGCAGGCTAATGATTTACAGTACATTGGTCCATCCCGTGTAGCTCTGGGCAAGCTGCACAGTCCCAGAGCTCCCCCAGAAGAAGGGGATGGGCAAACACATGTACCTAGAAAACCCTGGAAAGGGTTGTCACAAGTCAGGATTGACTTGATGGCACATGAGTACCTAAGGAGAGCCCTGCTGGATCAGGCCAAAGGCCCATCTAGTCCAGCTTCCTACAATATATCTCACAATGGCCCCACCAGATACCTCCGGGAGCACACAAGACTAGATCTCTGTCTCCTGATACCACTCCCCTGCATCTGGCCCTTGAGGTACCCTTTTAAGCCTGGAGATGACACATCTCCCCATCATGGTTTGTAACCTGGGATGGACTTTTTCTCCAGGAATCTGTCCAATCCCCTTTTGAAGGCATCCAGGCCAGATGATGATTATGATGATTATGATGTACCCAACCAATACTCAATGGTCACAATTCCACTGCAAATGTAATTAGAGGAAAAAAACTGGAAGGCCATAGTAGTTGGTGAGGTAAAGTCTCTCGGATGCTTCCCCGGTGGCATCTCCCATCCAAGTACTCGCCAGGGCCAACCCTGCTTAGCTTCTGAAATGAGGTGAGATTGGATGTGCTCAGGGCATCTAGAAGCTGGATAAGAAATGATAAATGTTGTAAACTGCCCAGAGTGGCTTTCTGCCAGATGGGCAGTATATAAATTGAATAAATAAATAACCAATGAATATAAATAACCCAGGAAGTCCCGAGTTCAAACCTTCAACCTCATGTCATGAAATTACCAGCCCCAACCCTTACAAAAATCAATCTTTTGACGTATTCCAGCTTCAAGGGTGGGGTGGACTCCATAGCCTTGGAGGCCCCTTCCCACTTCACTATTTTATTATTCTAGGATAACCCACATGCCATCAAGATAGGTAAGGGTTACCCGACTCAAACCACCCACATCACTAACCTCAGCTTCCAAACCAGCTGGTATAGTAATGACAGGCAAAGAACCCTGTCTTAACTTTGCAGCATTGTTTTAAAAAGGTAAAGGTTTCCCCTGCACATGCGTGCTAGTCGTGTCCAACTCTAGGGGCGGTGCTCATCTCCGTATTCAAGCCGAAGAGCCAGTGCTGTGCAAGTCCGTGGCCACATGGCCGGCATGGCTGCAAGGAAACTGTTTTACCTTCCGGCTTTTTACGGCGGTACCTATTTATCTACTTGCATTTTACTTGCTTTCGAACTGCTAGGTTGGCAGGAGCTGGGGTTAACAGCAGGAGGTCACTCTGCTGCATGGCACCCGGGATTCGAACCGCCGAACTGCCGACTTTGCAGCCAACAGTTTTCAGAAGCCTTAGTCCACTGAGCCATCACACCCCGTAGCGTTGTTGTACTGACAGCATATTACGGTATTTATAAGCAATGCTAGAAAGACTCTGGAAATGCCAAACAGAAGGTGTAAAATGCAGTGTAAAATATTATACAGTGGACTCTTGTATAACAAACAGCTTGTATAACATAAAATTTGTACAACATAAAAAATTCCAGAGACAGGGGAAATTTGCTTAACATAATCGCCTATGGGGAGAATCCGTACAACATAAAAATGGGAACACTCCATTTTCAATGCATTCCTATGGGAATTTGTATAAAGGAAAAATTGCTTAACATAATTTCATTTGGAACGAATTAATTCCTTTATACAAAGTACCACTGTATATATAAAATATATGATCATTTGTCTTTAAGGTGCAACATGTTTTGGTCATTTGTTTTCTTTCCTTGAATTTCGCCTGGAATTCTTGTCCAGACTAATAACGGCGACCCCGCACCAAAACTTCAACAGTGAAAATAAATAACTCCTGCAGTTGGACTCGGTGGCCTTATAGGCTCCTTCCAACTCAATTAGTCTATGATTCTCTCATAACGTTATAAAATTAAAAGGCGGGGTTTGGCCCAGAGATTCCGTATTCCTGCCATCTACTACTACATCTGCAATGCAGATGGCCTTCCAGGAGACCTTTTCCTAGTGGTGAGCGGCCTTTCTGTTTATCAGTGCAAGACGATCTGCTGGCTGAAACCACAGAATCCCATCAGGACACCCCCCCCCGCACCACACCCTGCAAGTGAAATGCTTCCCCATGCATTTTGACTCCGGTGCCACCCTCTTGGCCCATCCCAAGGCAGGGGCACCCAGGAGGCCACCATCTCAGCTGATTATTTCGGAGAAGCTCCGGCCTGGGCCACCCACCGGAGAGTGGAGGGAGGCTTGCCGATTGGAACCTCTGAGGCCTCCCTGAACGGTCTTTTCAGGGGCGTAAAAAAGGTTCCTGAGGACAGAATGACTTCTCTGGGCCTCAGAGGTGCTGCATATATAAGCAAGGCAAGGGGGGAGGGTCATTATTATTTTTGCCTTGTTAGGAGATTGACTTATGTTTGATTGGTTAGTTTTCATTTCTGTCTATACATTGTGTGTGTGTGTGTGTGCGTGCGTGTGTTTGTGTGTGTGTGTTGTAACCCCACATCCATGGAGTTTTTCTAGGCAGGAATACAGGAGTGGTTTGCCAGTTTCTACTCCAGGCGCCTACAGCACCTGGTATTCCCTGGTGGTCTCCCATCCAAGTACTGACCAGGGCCGACCCTGCTTAGCTTCTGAAATCAAGTGAGATCGGATGTGCTTAGGGCATCTAGGCAACACTATACATTGTATATTGTTTAATTTTTTATTTGTTGTAATGTCCATGTCTTAAAATCAAATAAATAAATAAATAAATAAATAAACTGGAAGAGGCTGTAGACCTCTGATGTTCAACATTTTGTCAAATATCTCCTTTTTATTATTATTTATTATTATTAATTAATTAATTAATTAATTAATTAATTAACCAACCAACCACACAGCTATCTATGCTGGATTTTATATTACCAATCACTAGTCGAACGCTTCCCAAGCGTTTTGGACTCAGTGATGTATCGGCGAATTAGGCGAGCAGATCCCAGTGAGGCGGCTTTCTGCAGCTGACTGATGGTGACTTTGTCAACTCCAATTTCTTCTAAATACTTGCTTAGCTCTTTGGGCACTGCACCTAGCGTGCCAATTACCACTGGGACCACCTGTATTGGTTTATGCCAGAGTCTCTGAAGTTCACCACCATCATCATCACCATCATCACCATCATCATCATCATAATCATCATTATTATTATTATAGACAAAGGGTAAATAGGGAAGAATAATTTGGGATACAGAAAAAAAGAACGTGGATGCAGAGCACTTAATAATAGCAGAGTCATCTTACAATTATAAACAGTTCAATTCAGGCATATATGTACATATAAATAACCAAAACAGTTTTGGCTTTATCTCCTTCTTAAGCGAGATATCAGCCAAGAGGATGATGCTCCAACTGGAGGCAGATTGAGATTGTAACGGACGGCTATTGGTTTGGTAGGATGTGTGGATTCCGCCATGCCTCTTCCTATGCCCTTGATTCACCCTGGCCCCACCCAGAGATAAATAAAAATCTGCAAGGAAAAAAGAATGGGCATTTCCAGAAGCCTCCTTCCATCCATCCATCCATCCAACACTTTAGGAGAAAACAGTTTTTAAGAAAACATCCCTTCCGTGAGAAACTCTGCAATTCACAGAAAGACTGGGGGAGAGAAAAGCTAAGATATTCACCAAGGTGTGAAGGGAAGGAAACACTCATTTTCACACAAGCTGCATTTTCAGAGCCAACGGAGGGGCAAGTCGAAAAGGATTAAGTTTTCAGAAGAGTTTTGAAGGAGGGAGCAAAAGGGGGGTATTGCCTGTCATCATACAGAAGCACAAGGAAAGGGGTTGAAAAGGAGATACGGCATTGTTTTAAGAGGTACATACACACACCCCACCTGCAGACCCTGAAACCAGCACGAATCTGGACGCTTGGGTCTCGGGTGGAGACCCCTCTAGCTTCAACAAGAGGCAACCAGGCATCAGGGAGTGAGGGTGGGGGTTTTCCCCGGTCAACCTAATTTTGGGAACTGCATTGTGATTTCGAAACCGAAAGGCAGTACAATTAACACAGTCTTACTTTCTCAAATAACGAAAAAAATAACAATAACCGAAACATGCTTAAATTTATTTTTTTAAAAAAAATGAATAATAATAAATAAAATAATGTTTTTTAAAATAAATGAATAATTTTGTGAGATAAAAAATTAATAAAAAACGAAAATGGTGTGGGGCAGGGGAAACAACCTCCGGCACCCGCCCCCCTTGCACCAAGGACCCCCCTCATTGGGTACTGACCAGGTACGGTGCACCCACTGCCCACATGCCAATACTGACCCTCTGTGCTGGCACTGGAAGAACATCTGGTCTGGCGACTGTGGGCATGGAGTCCATGAAGCCCGAGGACGGGGCTCCCCCCACGAGCTCCCCTGCCTCTTCTTCCTCTCCGCTGGCCAGCCGCTGATACACCGACCTCTCCCCCATGGCGCTTAGTTGGGAGATTAAATCACTGGAGGCTGGACGTGACCGGGTGGGCAATCAGCGCTGCAGTCCTGGACCGTTTCACGGCCACGCTTCGATGAGGCCGATCTCACCTGGGTGCGGCGTCAGGGGCCATCTTCTTTGACCGTCAACCTCCCCCCCTCCCCCCGCGCTCGTTGGTGGCAGCTCCGAGCGCTCAACACACACACACCCCACCACCACCTCGTTCCAGCCGGTGGTGGGAGAATCCTTCCTGCCAGCCTTCCTGTTATCTCTCGGGTCTCCCTATCCCTGCATCCTGTTGCCATGGTGAGGAAAGAGAGGTCTCCATCTCCAGGTGGAGGCAGGGATGCTCACTGCGCCTGACTGGCAATTGTGCTTTGCTCAGCCAACCAGACACGAGGAGGAGGTGGGGGGAAAACAGACAAGTGATCCAGAAACGTCCTCCCCCCCACCAAAAAAAAGCAGCCCCCCAAAGATCTCCTGACAGAGGTAGCATGGACCAGGGTGTGGAGAAGCACAGCTGCTTGGCTGGAGGACATGGAAAGCCTTGGTTTGTCCTTCCCCCACGGTCACCCTCCCTCCTCCCCTCCCCTCCCCTCCCTGCTCCTGCACATCCGCGCCCATCCCCCCCTTGCACACGGATCGAAGAGCGCAGCACATGCAAAAAGGGAAGGGAGGGCATCGCTTTACGGTGGGTGCCTGCATTCGGCTGGAACGGCTCTTCTCTCTTCCAACCAAGAGGGCAGGGGAAAAGATGGGAGAGACAGCTCGACGCCCCATCTCTTGGCCAGCTAGAATCGGCAGCCATTCAGAAGCAAATCAGAAGGAAAGTGAGGCTGCAGGGGACCCCCTCCAAAACACATCTGCAAATGACACCCCAAGACCCCCGAGCAGTATCAAGGGGCCCCTCTGAAATCCTTGCTCCAGGGTGATGATCACCACAGGACTCAGGATGGAGTAAGCAGCAGGGACACATTCAATTTATTTTATTTAAAATATTTTTACTTTGCCTTCCGCCTTCAAAAGGACCCAAGGCAGCTTCCATCATGGAAAGACGGTACCTAAAAGGACAGTAAGTATAAAAGAGCAGCTACATCATCAAAGGCTGAGGGCCTCCCACCACCATAGGTCTTTGCAACTCTCCCAGAGTGGTTTTTTGGGGGTCGAATGGCAAAGGAACCAATGAACTCAAAGGGTGGTGAATGCTCCCACACGGGAGGCCTTCAAAAGAAATCTGGGCAACCCCCTGGCAGATCTCCGGTGACTGGTATGCCTGCATAGAACACAGGGCTGGACTCAGGTGGCCTTTTAGAGGCTGCCTCCATATCCACTATTCTGTGAATCTATGAGTCAAGTGGATAGAGGGACGCTCTTCTCCCTCTCACAAAATACCAGAACTAGGGGACATCCACTCAAACTGTGGGTTGGGAGAGTGAGAACAGACAAAACAAAATCTTTTTTCACCCAGCGCGTTGTTAGTCTGTGGAACTCCCTGCCACAGGAGGAGGTGATGGCGTCTGGCCGGGATGCCTTCAAAAGGGGATTGGACAGATTCCTGGAGGAAAAGTCCATCACAGGTTACAAACCATGAGGGAGATGTATCAACTCCAAGCTTAAAACCGGGGTAGTTCAAGGACCAGATGCAAGGGAGTGGTTATCAGGAGACAGAGATCTAGTCTCATGCGCTCCCAGACACATCTGGTAGGGCCACTGTGAGATATAGGAAGCTGGACCAAATGGGCCTTTGGCCTGATCCAGCAGGGCTCTTCTTATGTTCTTATGAATGACAGCAGAACCAGATAGAGCTAACAAGCTCTGTTAATTGCTGTTTTAAATGTGTTTTAAAAGGCCTTTTAATTGGATTTTAAGTGCATTGATTGCATTGTAATTGTAGCAGTAACTTTTTAATATTGTATTCTATGACCATTTTGTAAACCGCCCCGGGTAGTGCAGTTTTCACTAAGAGTGCAGTATAGAAATATAAATAAATAAATAAATAAATAAATAAATAAATAAATAAATAAATAAATAAATAAATAAAGAGGACAAACCAACACCACTCTGAGAAATGGTGAACGTAATCTGTACTGAAAATCCAGGAGGTGGACTTGGTAATCCTGAGTCTCCCATCCTATCTAAGATGTTTAAAATCTAGTTCACCTAAGAGATTATTAAGAACTGGTTAATAATGGATAAGTGCTAGAAATACCCAGATAATTTGTCAAAGATGCAACAATTAGGATTTCTGCTCTGATAGGAAAAAGCAGCCTTTAGGAACTTGCAAGCTCCCAACTTTCGCAATTTTTCAAGAAGGTGTCGAGCTGTGTGTGTGTGTGTGTGTGTGTGTGTGTGTGTGTGTGTGTGTGTTGCCTTCATTGTAGGGAGGGGAAGGATCCACTGTGTGAAGCCATTTTTGGAAGGGCAAGAGGGTTAAATTTAAGCCTCCTTTGCACAAAGGGCTACATCTGGATCAGGTCCCCAGAGGTACAGATCCACCCATTTTTAGAAGTCACTCAATTTTAAGCTGCATGTTGCAAACTCATGCCTGTGGCTTCCTTTAGGGAGTCAATCCATCTTGCCTTTGATTGTCCTCTTTTCCTGTTGCCTTCCCCCTTTCCCAGCATGGCAGTCTTTTTCCAGAGGATGCTGCCTTCTCCAGGAGGTGCCCCAAGCAGGACAACCTCAGCTTCAACATTTTGGCCATCCAGAGAGAGTTCAGGCTGAATTTGATCTGGAGCCATCCTTTCCATGGCGCTCCACTAACATTCCAATTCAGGAACTGCACCCACTCAGAAACAGGTTAGCAGCGCAAAGGTGTCCCCGGAACCCAAAGGGTTTTGCCCTGTTCTGCTTATATACCGCCCCATACTACTACAAGTAGTCTCTGGGCGGTTTACAATTTTAATTACAGAGTGCAGGCTACACATTGCCCCCCCCCCAGCAAGCTGGGTACTCATTTTACCAACCTCGGAAGGATGGAAGGCTGAGTGAACCTTGAGCCTGCTACCGGGGTTTGAACCCAGGTCGTGAGCACAGTTTTACCTGCAGTACAGGCATTTAACCACTGCGCCACGAGGCACCAGCCTCGGTGTTTTCCAGGTGGTGGTGGCGAATCCACAATTTCATAAACAATGCCGCTCCAGGGCAGAAGGTCAGGTGGCCTAGCTATCTTTTTCCTCTTTAAGGGACAATTTAGTGAACGGAGAAATGACAGGCAGGTAAGATTAAAAATAGAGTAGGACCCCAGTATCCGCTGGGGATTGGTTCCAGGCCTCCCGTGGATAATGAAAACCGTGGATAAGAGAGAACACCAAGGAACTCCCCCAAAACTGCTGTTTTAAGACAGTAGCTTGCTTTACTGCTGCTGTTTGCTCATGAGCTGGGGTTCAATCCCAGGTAGCAAGCTCATGGTTGACTCAGCCTTCCATCCTTCTGATGTTGGTAAAGTAAGTCCCGACCTTGCTGGGGCCGGCGCCCCCCCGCGAATGTGTAGCCTGCATACTGTAATTAAACTTTAAGCTGCCCAGAGATTGCTTGAAGTGGTATAGGACGGTATATAAGCAGAATGTTGCTTTTTACAGTTGCTGTTTTATGACAGTAGCTTGCTTTGCAGTTGCAAGATTATGTATTTATTTTTTTCCTGGCCAACCATGGATAATTGAATCAGTGGATAATGAATCAGTGGATATGGGGGTCCTACTGTAAAAAAAAGAAATCTGAATAATGTGAATCAGGTGGGATGACTTAAGGATCAAGCCTCTAATCACTCCTTCCCCCAACACACACACACACTGACATGAGCCAGCCAGATGCTTTAGCCAAACCCACAAGGCTGGAGTAGTTATGGCTATCGAAAGAGCAGTGGATTCGAATCCTGGGTGCCACGCACCGGAGCGAGCTCCCGCTGATAGCCCCAGCTCCTGCCAACCTAGCATTTTGAAAGCATGTCATTGCAAGAAGATAAGAAGGTACCACCGTAAAAAGCAGGGAGGTAAACAGTGTTCCGTGTGCAGAAATGCATTCAGCCACGCCAGCCACGGACTTGCACAACACTGGCTCTTTGGCTTGGAGATGGAGATGAGCACCGCCCCTAGAGTCGGACACGACTAGCACATAAGTACAAGGGGAACCTTTACTTTTACCTATACCCTGGGACAGACCAGACCCAAGGTCCAGGTGGGCTACAGCTGAGGAAGGGGCAGCCCTCTAGATGTCGCTGGACTGCAGCTCTCACCAGCCCACTGGCCACTGCTGGCCACTGCCAAGAAGCTATTAAAGCCCCGAGGCTTGCCATCAATGGGGAAGCTTTTGTCGACCTGCCAAGGAGCAGCGATGGGCTCTTTGCCTAGCAGATGCACTGAGAGAGGAATCCTTTCCGGTTCCTTCCGCTCCCATCTGCTCTTCCCCCACAACGCTGACGAGCCCGCTCGTGCACACATTCGTCCATGCAGGGATCTTGGCAAAGGCGTGAAGGGGAGGCGCCCTGGCGGGGCACACGCCTACTGCTGCACCGGCACGACAGGAATCCAGGAAGAACGACAGGCCCCCCGCGGAGGTGGAAGTGATGGAAGGCTAGGAAGGATGCCAACGATTGACTCCGAAGCCCAGGAGGAACTGTGGGTCAGCCGGGTGTACAAATAAATTGGAATTGGAATGGAATTGGAATTGGAATTGGAATGCAATTTATTGTCATTGTATAAATACGAGATTAAAAGTGCCATCCAGTCAGTCAATCACACAACCCAGCATAAAAATCCAAGACGTAAAATCTACAATTTAAGAACAAACCATCTATACACATACTCCAACATTCACATGCCGAACATCACTTACACTCATTTAAAACTGACAGAAAAACCATACATACACACACAGCCCTACACTCTTTCACCTGACAGCATTCATACCCAATCCATAAAAACTACAATTTAAAAAAACAACAACAGCCATACACAATCCCCCATACAATATATGTGTAACACATTCCACACTAATATTACCCGTCAACGGGCAAGAAAAGCAGGCTTGAGCAAGAGAAAGGGAAGGAAGGCAGTTCTACGCCACCACCGAGATTTATCTGAGATATTTTCATAGAATCACAGAGTATGAAGGGGCCTTTCAGGTCATCAAACCCCCTTGCTCAGGGCAGGAATCGAAAGCTAAGCAAATCTGACAGACGGATGTCCAATTTTCTATTGAATACCTCCAGTGCCGAAGCGCTCACCACTTCCTGAGGTCACGGGTTCCGTTGTCATACTACTCTTACAGTTCAGAAGTCCTTCCTGATATCGAGCCGGAATATGGCTTCTTATAACTTGAGTCCATTGTTGCGTGTCCTGGGATGATGGAGAATAATAATGACCCTCCTTGATAGGGCTACCTTTCAAATGTTTGAAAAATGGTATCACATTGCCCCTCAGTCTTCTTTACTCCAGGCTAAATGCACCAAGTTCTTTCAATATTCCCTCATAGGGCATCGCGCGCACTTCCCTGATCATCCTTGTCACCCTCCTCCAAACTTGTTCCCATCTGTCAGCATCTTTCTCAAGAAAGATGACACAGCACCCGACACAGGACTCGAGATTCAAAACCCTCCACGGCTTGGGACCTGAGTACCTGGCGGAGCGAATCTCCTTAAGATCAGCTGCGGGCCGACCCATGAGAGCATTGCAGGCATTCTCGCTCGGGGTGGCCACGTGTAGAGAGGCCCGAAAAATGATCACTAGGGGTATTTGTACACTTAAAATTGTTTCCCCACCAGCTCCGGAGTTTACAGAAAATTAAGTGCGGCCATGCCCACCTAAGCGCGTCCCAGCGCACCTTTCAGGTACCTGCTCTTGAGGGTGAAAAATCCCAGATCTGGATATAAAGGAGTGAGTGCCCGGCTCTCCATGCTTCTGTTTGTTGTTGTTTTTGCCTCCCGCCCTTTAAGAGAAGGAATCAGGATCGGGACGGCTTGGACCGGCAGACGGAGGTGAGCCTGCATTCTTTTGTCCCTTTTTTTCTCCCTCCCCCCACGCAGACAGGAGCAAGGAAGTGCAGAGGGGTGGGGACACAGGAAGAGCAACGAACCCCCAAGATCTCTGGTCCGAATTTAAGTGGCCAGCGGATCTTAGGGGTCGTGTGAAAAGCCCTAGGAGTCGGGCCTTCTTCGTGGTCGCCCCAACACTATGGAACCAGCTCCCGAGTGAGATTCGCCTTTCGGAGTCCCTGCCTGCCTTTAAGAAAGCAGTTAAAACGCTGCTTTTTAGAGAGGCATTTGGTGACCTTTAATAATTATTATTATTATTTTTTGGACCTGTAACTTACATTGTCTGCCGGTTTGTTGTTAATGGGGTTTTCCCTATTATTATGATTATGATTATTAGTTTATTGTTCTTTTGCTTTTTGTTTTATTCTTAATGCTTTATTGTAAACTACCCGGAGTTCCTCCAGAAGACGGGCAGTATATAAATAAATAAGTAGATAGATAGATAGATAGATAAATAAATAAATAAATAAATGAGGCCTAACCAGTGCCAAACAGATGAGGACTAGAACCTCATGGGATGTGGAGACTACACGTCTCTTAACACATCCTTAAATTGCAATTTCCTTTCTTTTTCTTTTCTTTTCTTTTCTTTTCTTTTTGTTTTGGTGGCGGCATTGCACTGTCAAAATGAACATCCTTAGACCACAGCATCATGACAGATGACCATCACACTCTCCCAGACTAATCTAGAGGCTTCTCTGTGGAGACCTATCTCTAGCTTGCTATCATCTTAATTTTACTGTAATAGTAAAATTAATTTTACTGTAATAGTGCATACTGTTGATTTCTGATTCAATTATATTCCCTTCCCCCGCCACCATTATGTCATATATTTTTGTTATATTCACTGTGGTTTTATTGCGCTTGTTTTGATTATATCGTTTTACGAGTGTTGTGAGCCGCTCAGAGTCTGGGGTTGTTCTCTGAATTGATCTTGGCGGTATATATATATCTTTAAGAGTATTTTTACCCTGCCTTTCTCCTTGGAAAAGGACCCAAGGTGGCTTAT
>JAHTLZ010000189.1:27698-38321 GCA_023846285.1 Phrynocephalus versicolor
ATTATTATTATTATTATTATTATTATTATTATTATTATTATTATTATCATCTTCTGAACACAGCTGACAGGTGTTAAGCTGGAGTTGGCCTTCTCCAATGATCGAGCTCTTTCCAACAGCCTAGGACAGGGGTGCCCAAACTTTTTGTAAGGAGGGCCAGATTTGGTGGCTGAGAATGTGTCAGGGGCTGGTTGCTCCCTGACCCTGCCACCCCACTGCAAGCCCCACCCACTTTCTTAAAAAAAACATGGGGTGAAGGAGGGGCGGGCCAGCCAGCCGCGGGCCACTCAAAATGGCCTGATGGGCCGGATTTGGCCCCCGGGCCGGACTTTGGGCAGGCCTGGCCTAGGATGACTGGGGATATCTTTGTAGAATATATGCTGTTCCTAACAATGTCTCCATTTGTAGTTGACCAATGTTGATCTTGTCAATGCCGAGGGTTTTTCGGGTGTTGATCCGGGTCTTTTGGGATTTGCACCCGAGGCGCCTATTATTACTGGTATTGCTCTTGCTTTCTTATTCCATAGCTTTTCCATTTATATTTCTAAATCCCGATATTTGGTTATCTTTTCTAGCTCTTTGCCACTATTACCTCCCCAAGCTGAACTACACTGGGTGTGCATGAGCTGAAATGTTCACACCTACCATGAATACCACCAAAACGAACTTCTGCCCCGCACGGTAGATGCTCTGCTCCACAATGAAAATCAGTCATTCATCTTTGAAGATGTTTCCCTGACAATCAGCTGATGACGACAATGAACCCAAGACGCTGAACCACCCGCAGAATCTCTGCCGCCATGCTGAGCATAGGAACCGCATGGATGCCGTTCAGCGAACATGGGGGGGGGCTGCAATGTTCATATGTGTAAGCCACCATGGACACCTCTAGCAAGCAGAGGTACCTCACTGCAAGCATTGCAACATCAGCAGTTACACAGTCACCAAAGAGCAGTTGCTCAGGAATCCTAGCCACGTGCTATTATGTGTGTGTGACAAACACGCACCGACAAACATTACGAAATGCCAGCCTTCACCATGCCATATAGAACCTTTCAAGAGTTCAAAGCCCTCAAGTCCACAGACAGCATGTGGTTGGTATTTACAACAGTCCTTTAAAGTATGCCAGTCTCCCACCACAAAGCAGGTGGAGCACCCGAGTCGAAAGAGAGGTTGGGGCACAGAGATGGATCTTAAGGGACAGAATGAGCTGGTGGATGATGCTTGTACCTGCCATCATCCACCCCCAACCCCCCCAACCCCAATCCAGAGACAGAGGCATGAATCGCACTAAAAAAAATAAAATAAGACAGAGAACCAACCAATCCTTGAGCAGGAAACACGGTACAAACAATTACCACAAACACCGACTTTTGGTAGAAAACAGGAAAAGCACAGCCCGCCTTCCAAACAAACAAAAGTCATTGGAATTCCCAGCACGGAGGAAAATTCCCTTTTCAACCTCTCACACCAGCTCACTGGGACGTTCCCAGAACACACATACACACACAAAACACACACACACACAAACAAACACACCGCCTCCTAAAGGGGCAGTTGTGGTCTCAGAGTGATCAACAGTCGGTTTCAGTCTGGCTGATCCAGCGCAAAAGCAGTAAATCAGTGCAAAAGTGATTGTTTTGGCCTCATAGGAAACTGCCTGGGGGGGGGGGCAGACAGCTGAAGGCAAGGAGGGCGTGTGAGCCCCAGCGTAAAAACAAAAGTTTTGCCCCCAAGCCAGCAAGACGGGGTTTGAGGTCCTTGTCCAAACACAAGGAGAGATTCTCAGGCTCCCACCTGGAGGGATGGCAGGGCAGATCCCGGAAGGGTACTCACCTCCTGCATCCCTTGTGTCTCAGCTCAGGTGGCCCGATGGCTCATCCTACTGGCCTTCACACATCTGGCCAGAAGTTTTGCTCTCTTCTTCCTCCTCCTCCTCCTCCTCCTCCTCCTCCTCGAGCCCCCCCTCCCTCCCCTCTAGGCCAGGCAGCCGAGGACGCCTCCCAATTGGCCAGCGGGTCACGTGGCCATGACTTCACCCATCCTGGCATGCGAGGAGGAAGGTGACCATTCATCTCATTAGCAACAACCAAGGCGGGCCGGCGGGCAGGCAGGCAGGCAGGCAGGCAGGCGTGTGGGTGGCGTCAAGAGGAACACGGCTGCTCCCTGCAACAGGGCGTTCTGCCGGTTGGGTCAGTTTCCCTGGAAAAGCATGCCGGCTCATCCAGCTTAAAACGTCTGCTGAAAAAAAGCCAAAACTTGCAGCCTCTCTCTATCTCTCACTTTTGAGGATCTCTGAAATCCTGGAAGGCGTATGAAGAGTCTGGTATCCGTGCAAATTTGAGGTGGCATCCGGCCCCTCCTCAGGGCCCACCAGCATCCCAGGCCAGAAAGATGCTCAAATCAGGAACATCCACCTCCAAGTTTCAGAGGGTCGGTTTTGTACCCAGACTTGGATTTATGCAAAGAACTTTTTTTTGGAGACAGAACTGCCATGCTATCTAGGAATGTTGACCCCCAAACCCCTAACTTTCCTTAAGAGGGAAGGATGTGGACAATTAAAGCTTTATGATGGGTGGCAAAGAAACCTTACGGACTGTGAAGATTCTCAGTCCTCCAGGTGAGTTTATCTGGAAGTTGAGTCATGGCCACTGGACTTCTTTTTCTTGAGAGATCGAAAGGTTTCACTGACAAAGACTAGACTGACGAAGCTGTTTGGATGAACAGCGAAACGTTTCAATCTCTCAAGAAAAAGAAGTCCAGTGGCCATGACTCCACTTCCAGGAAAAACCTGATGGACGTTCATCAGAGAGAGCTCCACCTGTTGAATTCCTGCCTCTCACCTCGCTCTGTCAGAAAAATCAGGGAGAAAGGGGGCAGTGCTTGGAAAGCTTTGTCTGTTGGACTACAAACTCCAGCCTCCCTCAACCTGCATGGTCACTGCCAGTCCTGGGGGATTCTGGGAGTTGGTCGTCCGGGATACCCTCCCATTTCCAAGTGCTGTGAGTGTGATGGCCTTGTACCGGGGCCAAATATGGCACAATCCACAAGTGGAAACAATTCTTGACTAAAATGGGGTTTTTCTAGAGACCCACCTCAGGTGTGAGGCAGCGTCTGAGGAGAATAGAGAATGGAATTTATTGTCAGTGTATAAAAATACGAGATTAAAAAGTGCCATCCAGTCAGCTCATTCACACATCCCAGTATAAAAATCCAAGACACAAAATCTACCATTTAAGAACAAAACATCCATACACATACTCCTACATTCACACGCAGAACATCACTTGTACTCATTTAAAACTGACATAAAAACCAAACATACACACACAGCCCTACACTCTTTCACCTGACCGCATTCATACCCAATACATATAAAACTACAATTTAAAAAACAGCAACAGCCATACACAATCCCCCATACAATATATACGTTACACATTCAACACTGATATTACCTGTCAACTTGATTTTTAACAGAATTTAGCATGCTTATTGCTATCGGGTAAAAACTATTTCTGAATCTTTCTGTCCTCGTTCTAATAGATCTATACCTTCTGCCTGATGATAACGGTACAAACAGAGAGTGTCCAGGATGAGAAATATCTCCTACAATATTCTGTGCTTTCTTAAGACAGCGGGGGGCTGTGTAATTCCTCCAGGGTGAGGAGTGGGCAACCGATGATCTTCTATGCCATATTGATATAACTGTCTGGAGCGATTTCCTCTGAGCCACTGTGCAACTGGCGTACCGCACACATATGCAGTACGTCATCTACAAAGAAACCTGTAAAGCAAAACCTGCCCCCCTTCGGATTTATTTATTTATTTATTTATTTATTTATTTATTTATTTATTTACAAGATTTTTTTAAGCTGCCTCACGACCAAGAGATTGTGTATTATTTATTATTTATTTATTATTTATTTATTTGTTATATTTGTATCCCGCTTATCTTCTGTACAGAACTCTAAGCGGCTAACAGCAGTGGCAAAGCCAAATAAACAATAATACATAATACAAATATGACTAACAACAGTGAGAGACAAAACAAATAAAATTCTAAGATTAAAATTCTAAGCATCCCAATCGCCAGAAGGCGAAAATTCCGGGTGATGACACCAATGGTCAGTAATAAAACCAATAGTCAATCAGTAATAATGGCGGGGAAGAAGGAAAAAAAAAAACAACTTAAGGTTCGCCGAAGGCCTCTCGGAATAGAAAGGTCTTTAGAGCTTTCCGAAAGGCCTGCAGGGACTCTGCAGAGCGCACTTCGCTAGGGATGGAATTCCAAAGGGAAGGGGCTGCCACCGAGAAGGCCCGGTTCCGGGTGACCGTCTTCCGGGCCTCTCGTGGAGTGGCAACCCGTAGCGAGTGCGCTCGCAACTGCCTAACAGGACGGGCCGAGGTGGATCGCTGGACGATACGCTTTGTCAGGTAGTCCGGTCCCAAGCCATGGAGGGTTTTATAAACTAAAACCAAGACCTTGAATCTAATCCGGGCCGCAACGGGTAGCCAGTGCAAGCGGACCAGGACTGGGGTGATGTGGTCATACCGACGCCCACCAAGAAATCTCTGTACCCACGGGCAGAGATTTCTTTCATTCTCATTTTTCCTTCTCTGTTTTCTGCACTAAAAGGCATCATCCTGGCCCTTTTCGTGCTACTTCATTTAGCAACGACAGTAAGGGTGCATGAAGATTTGACCGTGGTTGAGCACGGAAAGCCAAGAAGGGTTTCCGACAATTTCTAGGAATGAGAAACCTGACACCCACCATCCTCTCTGCATTTCCCTGAAAGGATCATTAAACTGGTTCATCCCCAACTTCTCGCAGGAGCGCAAACAGTTGATAATACAGTAGGACCCCTGTATCCACTGATTCATTATCCACTGATACAGTTATCCAGCTGGCGGACGAAAATAAAATAAAATAAATAATTCAGCAGCTGCAAAGCAAGCTATTGCCACGAACAGCAGCTGTAAAGCAAGCTAATGTCGCAAAAACAGCAGCTGTAAAGCAAGTTACTGTCACAAAACAGCAGTTTTGAGGATTGTTTTTGGTGTTCTCTCTTATCCACAGGAAGGCCTGGAACTAATCCCCAGCGGATACCGTGGTCCTACTGTATCTCAAGGAGAGGGGGGGTCTCCTGATGTTCCAGAACCTCCCTCCCCTCTCTTAAGGGTAAGGACATCTCCAAATACTTGTTGCATCCTGAATTTGGAAGTGAAGAATCAAGCCACAACTCTTGGATTGCAAAAAATCTCTGCCACTCTTTTCCTTTCTCCTTTCATGTGTTATTTCCTCCCAAGGTCGGACAGCTGGAGGGATCTTTGGGAAGGCTATAGTAGACACAAGATGGGTACGATGTTCCTACACTTGTATCAAAGCAAATTTCCCCGTAAGAAAACAAAATGGAAACTCGATGCATTCTGGGGGCCCAGCATAGACCACATACTATACACACAAAACGCCAAAACTCACAAAAGAATTTGGCTAAGTCCAGGTCCACACCATAATTCAAGTACCTGGCTGTGGAATCTGCTCTGCTTGGGACTAACAAATGGATTTTACTCCGTATTTCTAATGTGACAATAATAAAATGCAATTTGTAGCCCTATGCATACTTGACTAGCTGCCCCATGACGAGTCGAAATGGTTTGAAATAAGAAAGGATGTTGAAAACAAATTAAAGAAAAATAAAACCCTAACCTGCATTCCCCTTTGAAAACATTTCTGGCTGGTGCAACAGAGACCTCTGCTCTGCTTTGGCATTTGCCTGACATGGAATGTTCTAGACAATCACCCCCAATCCAGCAGGGGAGGGGGGGGGAGAGTGCCACCACTGGCTCATTTGTGATCATGTGACCTGCTCCAGGGCTCATACTGCTCATTGATCAAGGCATAATTGATCAGAAAAGGTCGCTCGCCTTGCAAAACACTCTTAAAGCAAGGCACTTGTAAACCAAGGTATTACTGTATATTTGGTTGATTTGCTTATCTATTTTCATTGCGATGACTTGTTTTGTTTTCGTAATATTATCTTATATAATTTCTATATTCTTTGACTGTAAGCAGCCCAGAGTAGCACTCAGAACTAATCAGGTAATATACAAATATATCAATAAATTTCTATTTATTGAATTATTTCATTTAAACTATATATGGCCCATCTTATTCCTTTAAAAGGACCCAAGGCAGATTACGACAATTACAATACTGCATTTAAAACCGCGAGTCAAGCAGTGAGCATACGTTAATAAAAGACCAATGAATAGGAGGGTGACACCAAAACACATTCAAAGCAGTAATGAGTAACAATCCATCTAAAAATCACCTAGGGTAGTTTGTTATTAAGGAAAGACTTGCCTGAAGAGAAAGGACAGCAAAGTTCAGAGCTACCAGATGGGCAGTATAGAAATCTAATGAATAAATAAAATAAAATAAAATAAAGTTCTCCAGTGGGAGGGAGTTCCAAAGTCCAGGAGCAGCAACAGGGAAGGCCCTTTCCGGTGTTCCCACCATACACATCTATGAAGGTGATGGGGGCCAAGATAGAAAGGTCTCTATTGGGACTGAACTCAGATCATGAGAAGAGGCTTCACTGCAGTAATGCAGTTTAGCTGCTGGCCCATAGGGTTTGTTGTATATGTAGATAGGTACACATACTCCCCGCAAATGACAGGACCTTTGCGAGGTTATTAATTCATACGGCAGGGGTAAATCAGAGCTGACTTCACAGTACAGTGGAACCTTGTATAACAAACAGTTTGTATAACATACAATTTGTACAACATAAAATATTCCGGAGATAGGGGAAATTTGCTTAACATAATCACCTATGGGGCGAATCCGTACAACGTAAAAATGGGATTACTCCATTTTCAATGCATTTCTATGGGAAATTTGTATAAAGGAAAATTTGCTTAACATAATTTCATTTCGAATGAATTAATTCCTTTATACAAGGTACCACTGTACACCCCCACACACACACACCCCTGCATGTACTCTTCTCGCCATAGGAAATGATTCCAGAGAGGTTTGCTGTTGTCATTTTTGTTGTGTATTGATCTGTACTTGCTTATGTTGAAGTAACTGCCTTCCTGTTCCAAAGGGAACAGGCCTATTGGTTTCTGTTCCTGTTTCAAAGGGAACAGGCCTATTGGTTTATTCAAGTTGCTGCATTTGGATCCTCAATCCTATTGGTCTCTGCCAAAAGGCAGCTCTGTGATTGGTTGTAATTGTTCCCTCTAAAATGTATCTTTTCCTAGCCAGTCCTCGCTCCTATAAATGTAGCTCCCTCTCCCCAGCCCCCAGTCTTGTTCTCTCCCTGAATAAAGAGCTGTTACACTAGAAGCTGTCTCCAGCCTGCTATGTCTAAGAGCTGAAATCACTGCTGAAATCACTAAACCCCACGTCACAACAATTTTTACCCACTTAAGCACCATGGTTTTTCCAACCGTAGGGCTCCTAAACTAACCCCCTCCCCCCCCCCCAAAAAAACGGGGCACCATCATGTCCCTCTGGGTCTGCACACGAGCACCACCTGCTGCAGGGGACTAGAACCGTAATAGCTGGGGGAACATGGCCAGGACGGAGGGGTGTAATTTGGGCTTCCCCGTGAGCCACTGATTTGGCCCTCGTGGTCATGAGATGCTGGATGGAAGAGAGACCCTCACTTCTGAGCTGTCTCAGGGCTCTTGGTGGGTCCTCACGTTCCCCTTATGTGTCCAAACATAAATGGCACCCAGGGAACCGACAGCCAAGACAGACAACATGGGGCAATGTTCAACAGTGGAGGATCAGGTTTTTAGAGATGCAGATTCAGGGTGGATAAAAATCAATGATTTTTTTTAAAACAATCAAAAAAGGATTGTTTTTATTTAAACTGGATTTTTTATTTAAATCAGTTTTTTTTAATTTAAATCGGATTTTTAAAAATTTAAATGCTTTTTGAGGGAAAATCTCTCTAAAGATCATGTTCTAGTTAAGATACATTATAGTCCAAAGAATATTCATCATGAAATTGGTTTTCAGTTATGTAGCATAAGGCTATATTAATCCATTCACAATGTCATGCTCTCCCAGAGGTTTTTTGGTTATTTGAGGCAATTTTTCTATCTAGAAGATATTATCAAAGATGCTTGGTTTTGCTATTTTCAAAACTGTGCATTTGGGTCTGCAGCAATAACATGCCTCCGTCATATCAAAAAATGTTATAAAATAAACAACAGAATTGAGAAAAATACCTAAATCCCATTGTTCCTCTGCAAATCTATGTATATAGAATCAACCCCCTTACCTCTTAAGTGCTACATTTCAAGAAGTTCAATGACTAGAAGGTTGTTTGGAATGGAATAGGGCAGTACAAGGAGCAACCGTTTGAGGAAGGAGGGGAAAGCAGTAAAATGAAAGTGAAACATTTTGAGCACAGTACTCCACATCTTGAAATCTTTATATGTATAGCGGCCTGAGGGTTATCATATTATTCTCACTCTCTCTCTTGAGGAGAAAAACCTGTAATGGCAGCAGGCCATAAAAGAGAACCAGTTTGGGAATATTTTAATGAAGTTCCTCTACCTATGGGTAAGACAGGCAGGCATGCAAAATGCAAACACTGCTTCAAAGAATTGCAAGGCCTTGAGGCCCGAATGAAACATCATGAGAAGTGCAGTTGTCCAAATATAAATGACTAACCGATTAAACTGGAGATAGTCCACCTTGCAATAATTTTATAATTATTCATCTATCTATTTCTAATGGTATATAACCACCAAATCAGTAATATTCTGATATAGCTGTAAAACTAATCTGAAAAGTTATTCTAAAAATGAAACCTTCATCTGGTTGTAAATATTAAGATTAAAACAACTCCAGCAAAAATGAGTCTTTGTGGAAAATCATGATTTAAATCGAGCCTTACTGACTAGTGATTTAAATCGTGATTTAAATCAAATCCACCCTGCTCAGATTCACGCCTCCACTCTGCCAAGAAACTCACTTGGGTGACCTGGCCTACCTCACAGGGAGGAAGACAGCTACGCCGTGCGTGCGTTCACAGAGGTGGGGAAATGCAATATATGGACCCGTGAACCTAAGATGATGCTCGCTTCCCTACCAAGTCTGATCATTAGCTCAGCTAGCCTCATGTGGTCAAGTGGCCAGGAGTTCCAGAACTTCACAGAGGATTATCTCCCATCTGGAGGTGGGTGCAATAAATAAATAAATAAATAAATAAATAAATAAATAAATAAATAAATGTCCTTGAGAACATTGGCCCAACCATCATTTCCACCAGCAATGAAACAATGATGGACTGGGAAAAATACAACAGATAAAATAAATGAGAACGTGTGAGACCAAGGGGGAAAAAAGCCTTCTACAAAATTATCTGAGCACTGCAGTTTGGAATCCTCAGAACAACTGCTTGCAAAAAAAAAGTCCTGAGTACCATGTCTAAAACACTTATCTCTCTTTTTAATTTTGTTTTTATTTTATTCGGCACCAAACAATCGTTTTCATTACAGATATCCGTCTTTTAATAGCATTTTTTGTATTCACCCCAGAGAACGAACACGGGTAGGGCTTAAATTAGCTGCCCAGAGTGGCCAGATGGGTGGGGTATAAATCGAATAAATCAAATAAATAAATAAATAAATAAATAAATAAATAAATAAATAAGTCAGGTGGCCTACAGAGACTGTTTGAGACTACAGATCCCATCATACCATGGAAGCCAGGCAAAATGGCTGCACTGGCTAAGAACGATGGGAGACCTAGTTTCAAACATCTGGAGAGAGTTACGCTAGCCCAAGCTAGCTTGACGTTTGCAGCTGAATGCACAACACAGCTGGGAGCCCCGCAGAGCTTGCTGGATCTCGCGTCAGAATGAATGCAGACAAATTCTGGGGGGGGGGGGGGGCCCCAACGGCCAAAGGCCTTTTTCCCACTTAAACCCAGCTTTGATTGGCATGTTCACCAACCTGAGGGCGCACCAACTGTGTCAACTTCGGGGCCTCTTGCCCCCCCCCCCAAAATCCGCCTTCTTTCCAGGGGGCTGCTCCGTCGACCCAAATTAGGAGGGGCGGTGGACCGGTTCTGGAAACCACAGGGAACCCATGGGAAAACACAGCTTCAGGCTCTTCTAGTCCTGTTCCAGCTCATCATCCCGTCGCACGGTTGACGAAGGGGAGTCCATCAGAACCTGCAAGGGGAAGAACCCGGTATGTGTTGCAGGGAAGCCTCTCACTGACAACTTGATCAAATGTCTGGCACAGAACAGGATGTGGCTTGAGCAACAGATGGCGTTTCGCACTTAACGAAGACGTTAGGGCACGATATATGCCTGTTTCTCAATCACACGCCTCCATGTTGAAGCCTCTGGTTCTCCGTTTCTATTCTAATTTCATTTCCCTATCATGTTTTTTCTCTCTATCTCTTTTAAACATCTCAGCCTGGCTTCCACATTTCCACACAAATTAGTTGAGCGTTAAACACCCACCCACCCACCCACATTTCTCCTGTCAGGTTGATTCCTTTGTGTTCCATCCCCATCAGCTCCAGATATACACGGTATATCTATCTATCTATCTATCTATCTATCTATCTATCTATCTATCTAT
>JAHTLZ010000189.1:38331-48565 GCA_023846285.1 Phrynocephalus versicolor
CTATCTATCTATCTATCTATCTATCTATCTATCTATCTATCTATCTAGATATAGATATAGATATATAGATAGATATATAGATATAGATACAGTATATATCTATATCTAGATATAGATATATAGATATAGATACAGTATCAGTATATGGCCGGATAGATATAGATATAGATAGATAGATATAGATACAGTATATATATAGATATAGATATAGATAGATAGATAGATATAGATACAGTATACACACACACACACACACACACACACACACACACACAGTATATGGCCGGATAGCCAGCGCTTCATGGGGTCAAAAAAAGAGAAGTGACATTTTAAAGACAGAAATAGTGACAATATAGTGGCTTTTTGACACATTGTGACCAAAAAGTGACTTTTCCCAACTCCATTTAGGTTAATTTAAAATGACCTAGTGCAGTTTTCGCCAGCATTTCAGAGCTCATTGGCAGGATTAGAGAGATTGTAATAAAACAGAGGCAAAATTTAAAAAAATCAGTACACTTTAAAGCACAAATATTTCTTTTATTTTCCAAGAAGATTAAACATTTCAAAATTTAATAATGGATTAACATATCACATCAAAGTTTCCATCATCACGATCCCATGACTAAATTAACTTATGCTGTCGGGATCGTCCGCGTTAACGGACTTCTCCTCACCACTATGTCCATTTGTCATGGGAACACCCTGGAGGCTCCTTGAGCTCCGAAATAGTGACAATAGTGCCAATATTTCTGGGAATATTGGCACTATTTTAAAAAGTGAATAAAAGTGACAAAAGTGACTCACTGGTAACCCTGGGCTGGCTGGGTGGCTAAGTGGTTTTAGGTTTCTGGTTGCCCTCGCTGCGAAATCACTAAAGCAGCGGTCCCTAACCCTGGTAAACCCAGGCGTCCTTGGACTGCAACTCCCAGAAAACCCAGCCTGTAGAGCTGGTGGTGAAGGCTTCTGGGAAATGTAGTCCAAGGTTAGGAACATCTGGATTATTTGGGTTGGGGACCACTGCTCTAAGGCAGAGGTGGGCACGAACCAGTTCATCCCGGTTCACCACCACAGGCGCTCTTGCTCTCCATTCCCTGCTACCTCGGCTAATCTCGCCATTCACTTGACCCACTTCGGCCGATCTTCCACTCCCGGCAACAGCTCAGGCTTCTCTGTCCCCGCCCTCTTGGCTGACTGCCCACTTAGACAAGGGGGCAGGGGGCAGAAGCCTGAGCTGCAGCTGGAGTGGCTAGATCGGGTGGGGAGGCGGGAGCAGCAGTCTTGACGAACCAGGAGGAACCAGTTCGTGCCCATCAGCGCTCTCAAGTGCCCGTGATGGACACATAAATAAGCTGCCCGTGTAAGCTGCATCCCCAACAAATTCCTCCATAGAAGGCACAATGAGGCTGACCTGGCAAGGTGTTAAGTCCTTTAGCTCAAACCCAGTGACCCCCCAACTCCACTTTCTGCCCATGGCAAGAAGGAGCCCCAGTTCAGATCTCAAAGGGCAGCAGGAAACAGGGGCCAAGGGAAACGGGACAATCATTTCAGCTGGACTGGTCACCAGAATAAGACACAAACAAGGAATCATGGAATCATAGAGTTGGAAGAGACCTCAAGGGCCATCCAAGTCGAACCCCCATCACGGTATTCCCGACAGATGGCCATCCAGCCTCTGCTTAAAAACCTCCCAAGAAGGAGACTCCACCACCCTCCTTTGGGGCAGCATCTTCCACTTATGCCAAACAGCTCTAACTGTCAGGAAGTTCCTCCTAATGATCAAATGGAATATCTTTGAAAGCAGCCCACCAGAGGGACGGAGAGAGGGTTATGGGCAAGGGGGCATGATGACCCACAGGGATTCTTCTCCAAATACTATCTCAGGAAGGGCCCTGCAGTTAGACACTCCTAGAATCAACGCTGATCTTCCTCTGCATTGGGTTGGTGGAAAGCAGGGAACAGGCAGCAGCAAAATTTAGATCTGCAGAGAGAAAGCTCAGTGAGCTGCTGTATATTAGCAAAGATTTCTTATTCCCCTACTACAGTACTGCTCTCTCCTTCTGAGGTTCCCGATTGTATTGCAAAAAGGAAGGACGCCCAGGAAACCACAGATGCATTTCTGGGTACGAAGACCACAAATGCTCTTCAGATCTGGCCGCTTGTCTCAAGTTAGAACATAAGAACTTAAGAAGAGCCCTGCTGGATCAGGCCAAAGGCCCACCTAGTCCAGCTTCCTGTATCTCCCACCAGATGCCTCTGGGAGCGCACGGACTAGATCTCTGTCTCCTGATACCACTCCCCTGCATCTGGCCTTTGAAGTACCCCAGTTTTAGGCCTGGAGATGATCAGGCCAAAGGCCCATCTAGTCCAGCTTCCTGTATCTCACAGTGGCACCACCAGACGCCTCTGGGAACGCACGAGACTAGATCTCTGTCTCCTGGTACCACTCCACTGCATCTGGTCCTTGAAGGACCCTGATTTTACGCCTGGAGATGATACATCTCCCTCATGGTTTGTAACCTGTGATGGACTTTTCCTCCAGGAATCTGTCCAATCCCCTTTGGAAGGCATCCAGAGCAGATGCCATCACCACCTCCTGTGGCAGGGTTCCAGAGCTTAATGGCAAGCATCCGTCTGTTTCACAGTGCGCCAGTCCTGGGTTAGCCAGCATTGCACCTCAACTAGCCTCAGAGACGTTGTTTATTGTAAGAGATGTGCGTTCCCCCACCAACATTGGTCCTTTCTAGGCTGGGCCAAAGGAACGTTAGTGACAGAATGGCCCAACTCACAGGCCATGCCGCTAAGCTGTCTTAGCCGTTTGTTGCATCTTGAAGAAAAAGGAGAACGTATTCTGGAAGGCTTTCATGGCCCAGATCTGATGGCTGTTGTGAGTTTTTCATCCGGTTTGTCCATGGTTCTGGACGTTTTTCTTCCTGATGTTTCGCCAGACTCTGTGGCCGGCCACTTCAGAGGACAACCCTAACCCTAACCCTACCCCAGCACCAGGTAGAGGATTGCCACACTGAGCACCCATTCCGGGGGCACGGTTGAGACAAATTTCAGTAGTTGTGCAACAGATGTGAAGTAACTTTTTTCCCTACTGCTCCTAAGCGCAACACTAACAGGGCCAAAATGAATGTGAAGTAACCGACAATGTCACAGGGCAAATTATATACAAAGCTCCTGAGTTTTGACTTTGCCAGCAATGGCTTCACAATACAACTGTCTCAGACACACCAGACTTTATTGACCTCATTGGTGATAATAAAATAAACATAATTTTGGAAACCTCCAGCAGAAAGAACTGCCCTTTGAAACAGCCTGCACCTCCTACCTTCCAAACGTTTCAACACTTACCCCACCCCTCAAACACACACACACACAACTTTTTCAAATCGCAATGATAAGGGGACTTGTGGTAGGGTGTGCTTCCAGCAGCCAGGACCTGAAAGAGGCAAGGTTTCTCACAATCCTATCATTCACCCATCCTTCTTGGCCGTGCCTCCAGGATGGCTGTTTGGGAACATTTTAGGACAGCCTGTTCTGAAAGGGAGAAGCTCCCCCGTGTGAGCAAACTCTCAAGGACTCACAACACTGGTCCCAAACAACTCCTGCCAGAACTCAGAGGCTCTGGCTAGATTTCCCACCCGGTTCCCTGGCTCTCCCCCACTCTCTCCTAAGAGATAAAACTCCCCAACGGTTAAGAGAGTGGAAGAAAAGAGAGGGTGCAAGCACACACGGATAACCAGACTCCACAATGCAACAGTGAAGGTCAAGAATCCACAGCCAGGAGAGCTAGTCAGGGTAAGCTTTGAATTGCAGAGCTGGTAGGGAACCTAAAGGTCATCCAGCCCAGACCCGCTCAAGGAGGCCCAGTGGGGAATCGAACTCCCAACCTCTGGCTCCATATAGCCAGATGGCTAGACCACTGCACTATCCAGCAGCTCTTTATTCATCTTAGAACAGCAGAGCTGGAAGGCACGTTATGGATCATCGGGTCTAGCCCCTGCCAAGGAGGCAGAGAAGGGAACCGAACGCCCAACCAACGGAGCTATCCAGGCAGCTCATCGTTTTCGGACGGCACCGCCAAAAGGGACCCCAGGCAACCATCGCATCCAGCGCCTGTCATGGAGACACCGGGGAGGGGGGAATCAAATCACCGCGTCTCAAGAAAGACATAGTGGAACTGGAAAAGGTGAGGAAGAGAGCGACTAAAATGATGACTGGGCTGGGGCACCTCCCTTATGAGGAAAGGCTAAAACATTTGGGGCTCCTTAGTCTGGAAAAAAGGCACCTGAGGGGGGATAGGATTGAGACGTACAAAATAATGCAGGGCATGAGTAAAGTGGATAGAGGGACGCTCTTCTCCCTCTCACAAAACACCAGAACTAGGGAACATCCATGCAAACTGAGGGCTGGGAGAGTAAGAACAGACAAAAGAAAATATTTTTTTCACCCAGCGCATAGTTAGTCTGTGGAACTCCCTGCCACAGGAGGTGGTGGTGGCATCTGGCCTGGATGCCTTCAAAAGGGGATTGGACAGATTCCTGGAGGAAAAGTCCATCACAGGTTACAAACCATGATGGAGATGTATCAACTCCAAACTTAAAACCGGGGTAGTTCAAGGACCAGATGCAAGGGAGTGGTTATCAGGAGACAGAGATCTAGTCTCATGCTCTCCCAGACGCATCTGGTGGGGCCACTGTGAGATCCAGGAAGCTGGACTAGATGGGCCTTTGGCCTGATGATCCTGCAGGGCTCTCCTTATGTTCTTATGAACTCCCAGCTTCTGGGTCTGCAGGCAGATGCATCAACCGCTGACCTAACCTAAGAGATTCTGAGAATCACCATCAAGAAAAGTAACTCCCCCCCCCCCCAGCTTTGGTGGCCGCTCCACCTCCATCCTGTCCTAAGATAACCCAGACCCTCCTGCCTCGGCTGCCTTTGACCTTGGGAGGAATCAGCCCTGCCTGGGCCCAGCCGTTCTAACACAACCAAAGCCAATTATCTCCACGGCTAATAAACCGTTTCCTCCCTGGATGATGTGTTTCTTTTTAAAGGCATCCAGGCCAGGCAGGGATCAGGCTTTTCCCAGCCAGGGGCTGGCCTGGAATAGAGGCTTTAGATTAAGCTTGGCCAGGGTTGGCTTGGGAGAGTTTTAAGCCCTGCAGGAACAGCAGACAATTCCGGAAGCCCTAGCAGGGGGGTTCCTTCGCACAGAGAGACACGGAACAAAAACCTCCCTTAAAAGAGAGTGGGGAAGGGAGGCAGACCATCCCTTATTCCTTGGCAAGGTAAAGGACACCCCCAAAGCCCCACTGAGGCTACGGCTCAGCTGGGCTGTGTTCCTTTCCAGGTCTTCCCACCAGCAAGGCCACCAAGGACGCTGGCAGTGGGATCCGGATTCAGAGCTCAAAAAAGTGCCTTCCGAAGAAATTCCAATTCCAAAATTGATACCATCCCCAAAACAAAACAAAAATAAAATAAGCCAATTCCAAAATGCCCCACTGGCTTCCTGTTATCTGATGTGAAGCCCTTGAAGGCATACACTCAAACTGAGGGTTGGGAGAGTTGAGAACAGACAAAAGATTTTTTTTTAACCCAGCGCGTTGTTAGTCTGTGGAACTCCCTGACACAGGAGGTGGTGATGGCATCTGGCCTGGATGCCTTCCAAAGAGGATTGGACAGATTCCTGGAGGAAAAGTCCATCACAGGTTACAAACCATGATGGAGATGTGTCATCTCCAGGCTTAAAACCGGGGTACTTCAAGGGCCAGATGCAGGGGGGTGGGATCAGGAGACAGAGATCTAGTCTGGTTCACTCCCAGAGGCAGCTGGTGGGGCCACTGTGAGATACAAGAAGCTGGACTAGATGGGCCTTTAGATGGCCCATATTATTCCACTACCAAACAGCTCTAACCATCAGGAAGTTCTTCCTCATGTTCAAATGGAATCTCTTTTCCTGTCGTTTGAAACCATTGCCCCGAGTCCTAGTCTCTGAAGCCACAGAAAACAAACCTGTTTGCGAGCTGGTCACTACCCACAAAAGCTCAGTCTCTGGGTTTTAAAGGTGCAGGAAGCCTTGCGTTGTTTTGTCTTGGTTTCTGCAGCGGGCAAACAGTCGGTTTCAGAGAATTTGCAGAAGAGCTTCCCACATTCTTCACCCTCATCCGCCCTTGAAGGTTTTTGGCGGCACAAGTTCTGCTTTGAGGCCAGGGGCGCAGCATCCGGGGAGGTCCTCACTCACCCCACCCCCCCACCCCCAGCCCAGTTTTTGAACAGGGTTATCTTCTACAACGCATTTGTGTCTCTGTGGGAAACCACAAGACTTGTCTGACTGCAGGAGAAGGGGGCGGGGGGGGTGAGCGGATGTAACTGGGGGAAGCCACTTCTGCCCAGATTGCAAGCTGGTTCCTCTCGGTGCCTTTCCCAGCTGGTTAAGGCGCTGGTTGAGAAGAAAGCAAACACAAAGGGAAAGAGAAAGGGGGGAGAGAGGGGGGGACAAAATGAGGGCTCAGGACTCAGAAGACCCAGGTTCAGGTCCTCTCTTGGACATGGAGAGGCAAAGGAGATATATATATATTTAATTATTTTCAAAGCAAAGCATACAGGGAAGGGGGGAAGGAGTAAAAAAAAAGAGAGAGGGTTACATGAAACCTCAAATTCATTTCCAATTCTGATACGAAAGCCTGCTTAAAAATTCAGTCTATTGTAGGAGTCGAGTCAATTACTGGCTTCTTTCTTATAGAGCCCCGTGGCACAGTGGCTAAATGCCTGTCCTGCAGGTAAAACTGTGCTCAGGACCTGGGGTTCAATCCCAGGTAGCAGGCTCAAGGTTGACTCAGCCTTCCATCCTTCTGAGGTCAGTAAAATGAGGACCCAGTTTGCTGGGGGGGGGGGCAATGTGTAGCCTGCACATTGTAATTAAAATTGTAAACCGCCCAGAGTCTACTTAAAGTGGCATGGGGCGGTATATAAGCAGAACACTTTCTTATAACAAACATATAGCGGTCTCCAACACTCTCCTGCCTTCTGTCAGTGAGTGGCATGGGAGATATTTAAGCCATGATTTTACCACTGGTTCGGGGGGTGGGTGGGTGGCTCAGCGGACTAATGCACCAAAACAGTCAGCTGCAAAGTCGGCAGCTCGGCAGTTTGAATCCCAGGTGGCACACAGCGGAGTGAGCTGTTAACCCCACCTCCTGCCAACCTAGCAGTTTGAAAGCATGTAAAATGCATGTAGATAAATAGGTTCCGCCATAAAAAGTGGGAAGGTAAAACAGTGTTTCCGTGCAGCCATGCCGGCCACGTGGCCAAGGGCTTGCACAACACTGGCTCTTTGGCTTGAATACGGAGATCAGCACCGCTCCTAGAGTAGGACACGACTACCATGTATGTATGTATGTGGGGGGGGGAACCTTTACCTTACCATTACCACTGCTTCCCTCTCTAAGAAAAACAATGGCTAAGCAGTGGTTCTCAACCTGTGGGTCCCCAGATGTTCCTGGATGGGAACTCCCAGAAATCCTGGCCAGCTCAGCTAGTGATGAAAATTTCTGGGAATTGTAGTCCAGGAACATCTGGGGACCCACAGGTTGAGAACCACTTGGATAAACTATCTCCTATATCTTGAAAGCCCTATTAGGGATGCCACGATCCCAGATGCAACGTGGCCAGGATACAACACACATATAGAGAGCACAAGATTCGAGTCACAGCAGACAGTCACGACTTCTCCCTCTCTTTTAGAAGATGATGCTCTAATCCTGCCACTCCAGAGCTTGGGAGAGCTACTGCTTTTGATCTAGATCTTCCAGAACCTACCCGCTAATCCTGCAAAGTAGGTAGGGCGGACAACTCCACTTAGGAGGGTCCAGATGTATCCAAACAACTGGGGATCACTGCAGTTTGTCCAATATATTAAAAAAAAGGACCCCCAAAACATACACACACACAAATATACCGTTCTGTAAAGCAGCAATTCCAAAAAAAGTCAGTAGGTTAAAATCAAACAGTGGTTTCAGAACGGCCCAAAACATTCTCGCAAAGATAAGCAAACAAAGGCAGCTACTTCATGTCAGTTTTGTCTCCATTAGTGTTGTGCTTAGGAGCGATACAAAAAAAAAAAATATTACTTCACGTCCATCGTGCAACTATTGAAATATCTCTTGACCACTGTACTCTTAAACCAAGATAAGAACATAAGAAGAACTATGCTGGATCAGGCCAAAGGCCCATCTAGACCAGCTTCCTGGATCTCACAGTGGCCCCACCAGATGCGTCTGGGAGCACACGAGACTAGATCTCTGTCTCCTGATACCACTCCCCTGCATCTGGCCCTTGAAGTACCCCGGTTTTGAGCCTGGAGATGACACATCTCCCTCATGGTTTGTAACCTGGGATGGACTTTTCCTCCAGGAATCTGTCCAATCCCCTTTTGAAGGCATCCAGGCCAGATGCCATCACCACATCCATAGACTAACAACACGGCTGGGTAAAAAAAAAAATATTTTGTCTGTTCTCACTCTCCCAACCCTCAATTTGAGTGGATGTCCCCTAGTTCTGGTATTCTGTGAGAGGGAGAAGAGCCTCCCTCTATCCACTTTACTCATGCCCTGCATAATTTTGCAAATGTTGATCAACATTTGGACAATATAGACTGAGGATCTGATCTTTGCCAACTTGTTCCCTCCTTCCTGTCCTTACAGAACCTTTACAGTGTGTGCACGCGCGTGCACACACACACACACACACACACAGAGAGCGAGAGAGAGCGAGAGAGAGAGGGTGCTTTGCCCTTATACAGTGGACCCTTGTATAACAAAGGGTTTGTATAACATAAAATCTGTACAACATACAAAATTCTGGAGATAGGGGAAACCTGCTTAACAGAATCTCTTATGGGGCAAATCTGTACAACATAAAAATGGGATTACTCTGCTTTCAATGCATTCCTATGGGGAATTTGTATAAAGGAAAACTTGCTTAACATAATTTCATTGGGAACGAATTAATTCCTTTATACAAGGTACCACTGTACAAACCGTTTGACCTGCACAAGACTTTAATTTTGAGCCTCCCCCCAAATCCCTCGTCCGGAGGTTTGACCTGCCAAAGAGTGTTCTTGCTCTTTGCCCTGCAGTGTTTGGGCGGAACCAGACAGGGCAGGGCAACCTTCTTGTCTTATTCACATCTCAGGTGGGGTGTGGGCGCAAAGGCTCTTACTCCCCCCCCCTACATCCGGAGGGGGAGAACCGGTGAAGGAAAACAACAAACTCTCTGCACACTCGTGAGGCCTTGGGGGCATTCTTCTCTCCGCTTGGAAGCCAGCCGGGCCAAGAAGCAAAATACCTCAGAGGGGCCAAGCATCAACAAGCGGGAGAAGAGCAGAGGAGCAAGGCACACGCTTTTGGCCTCCCTCGCTTGACTCCTTAACGGTCGTTTCCCAGCCATTTCTGGTATGAGCACTCGATGGTCAGGCGGAGATCGGTGTGCACAGAAGCATTGGGTGAGCAGAGGTTTCTCCTGTAGTCCCCCACCACAACACGGTTCATATATTACGGTCTCAGTATATTGCGTTTTTCTTTTTCTTTGAGAGAAGCAGGCTTCCAAAGAGAGGTTTTTAACCCCATCCTGGCACCTCAGCAAACAGACCTGGGGCTGCTCCTGCCGGCTGCACTTACAAAGGGAGGTTTTTAATCCCCTCCTGACAGCTGAGGTGCCAGGAAGGGGTTAAAAGCCTCTCTTTGAGCTGGCAGGAGCATCTGCATTTCACTTCCAAAGGCAGGCTTTTAATCCCCTCCTGACATCTCAGCAAACAGAGCTGGGGCTGCTCCTGCCTGCTGCGTTTCCAAAGAGAGGTTTTTAACCCCCTCCCGACACCCCAGGAAACAGACCTTCAGCTCCTGGCAGCAAGGTTTGCTGAGGTGTCAGGAGGGGGTTAGAAACCTCTCCTTGGAAATGCAGCTGGCAGGAGCAGCCCAAGGTCAGTTTACTGAGGTGTCTGCATTTCACGGATTTTCCTTTATCGTGGGTGGATCAGGCACCAAACTCCCGCAATAACTGGGGGAGTACTATACTTGAGATTGTTTGCTGAATTTCTCAGCCTTGTGTAAGCCCCCCAGAGTTCCCATGGGAAGATGGGCGGGGTATAAATTCAATAAATAAATAAAATAAATAAATAAAATAAATAAATAAAAATGTTGAATTAAAAAGCCTTCTTTATTTAAGTAAAAAA
>JAHTLZ010000189.1:54554-72615 GCA_023846285.1 Phrynocephalus versicolor
ATTATTATTATTATTATTATTATTATTATTATTATTATTATTATTATATTTCTGTTCTGCCCATCTGGCCAATTGCCCACTCTGGTCAGCTTATTTGATGGTTGGTTGGCTTTATATACTGCCCCATTTAGTGCAAGGCACTCTTCTGGGTGGTTTACAACAAACTTGACCGCCTATTAATAAACACAAACATTTATTATTTATTGATTTGGTTTATATACCGCTCATCTAGCCAGATGCTGCTCTGGACAGTTCGCAACATAGTCCATGACAGACAATTTGAAAAAAAAAACAATAATAAAGAAATAGTTAGAAATAAAATCAAACCAGTAGACAAGTAATATAAGATAAAGCAATAATTCAATAATTGTAACTATAAAGCATTTTAAAGGCGGCGATTTAGAATTAAAGCTATAAAAAGCCAGAATAAAAGCAGGAGACTAGATGGCGCTGGAGGCCATTTCCCTTGTAATGGCAGGACAGGACCAACCAAAAAGAGATGAAGAAGAAAGAATAAGGACCAGAAGCTTGAGGTGCCATTCATCAAAGTTTGCCTGCCAAAACGTAAACAAAGGAGATTGGTGCCAGGTCCTGCTCAGCTCCTGTTCATTTCGGACCTTTCCAGTAGAGTAAGGCCATTCCTTTTTCAAACAAGGTTCCAAATGGACCAACTAAGCAGTTCTGTAGTGGAACATCTAGAAATGCAGGTGCTCATCATAACAGTCGGAACTGTTCTCAAACTAGGAGCAGGTCTTATGTAAAGTTAACGGTTCTTCACTACCCATTCAAGACTAAAGGGTGTTTAAATAGTTTGCTGGCAACAATCTTATTGATTGATTGATTGATTTGATTTATATACTGCTCCATCTGGCCCAAAGTGCCTCTCCGGGCAGTTTACAAAGTTTAAACATAAATGATACAATATATAATATATAAATAAGTAAAACAGACATAATAAAACAGCAATTAAACCAGGATGGTGATAATCAACAAGAACATAAAATAATACAGTACTACCTAGGTTTATGAGCATAATTCGTTCCGGAAACATGCTTGTAAACCCAAACACTCTTATATCAAAGCAATTTTCCCCACAAGAAATAATGGAAACTCAGATGATGTATTCTGAGGCCCCATAGACCAAATACTGTACACACAAAATGCCAAAAACTCACAAAAGAAGTTGGCTAGAAGTCCACTTCCCCACCATGATTTAGGTACCTGGCTGCAGAATCTGCTCTGCTTGGGACTAACAAATGGATTTTACTCTTGTGTTTTAATGTATTTTGCATATTCACTCCTAACCGTTGACGTGGGCCTCCTCTGAGAACATGCTACCACTTTGGTAGCCATATGCACACTTTGTAGCCATATGCACACTTGACGTGCTGCCCCAGGACTAGAAATGATTTGAAAAATAAGAATGTTGAAAATCAATTAAATAAAAATATAAATATAACGAAAAATAAAACTAATATGCACTTCACTTTGAAAAGGTTCTTGAATGGTGCAACAGAGACAAATATTTCCTTTTTCCTCCCATTGCTTTGAGGCTTGCCTGAGATGGAATGTTCCAGACAATCACCCCCAAACCAGCAGGGGGGGGGGATACAGCAACCACTGTCTCACTTGTGATCGTGTGACCCGATGTGGGGGGGGGACGTTGGTTGTTAATCAAGGCAAAATTTAGAACACGTTTGCTTAATTTGCAAAATACTCTTAAACCAACGTACTGTACTCTTAATCCAAGTTTTTAATGTGGCAATAACAAAGTGCAGTTTGTAGCATCATACACCCTTGACTAGCTGCCCCACAGCTAGAAATGGTTTAAAAATAAGAAATTATGTTGAAAAACATTAAATATAAATATAATGAAGAATAAAACCCTAACCTGCACTCCCCTTTGAAAATGTTCCTGGCTGGTGTAAGGGAGAGCTCAGTTCCTCTCTCTCCTCCTTCTGCTTTGGAGGCTGCCTGAGACGGAAGGTTCCAGACAATCACATGCAATCCAGCATGGGGAGGGAGCTGAGGGAGAGTCCCCATTGGCTCACTTCTGATCATGTGGCCTGCTCCAATTACTTGTATTGCAAGGCACTGCTTGTTGATCAAGGCAAACATTTCGAAGAAAAGCTTGCTTGTCTTGCAAGCCGCCCAGAGTCCTTTGGGTAGTGGGCGGCATATAAGCTGTAAAAATAAAATAAAAATAAATAAAATAAAAACATTCTTAAACCAAGTTCCTTTTAAACCAAGGTATTGCTGTATCTGTATCTTCCTAGGTAACTTGATTTCTCTTTTTGGGTGGTATGTGGACCGAAGCTAAGCACGGAGGAAGAGAGAAGGTTTAAACGGGTGGCAAAGGAGGCTATAGAAATCTGAAGGTTTAAACCCGCTCTTCTCCCTCTCCCAAAATACCAGAACCAGGGGACATCCACTCAAATTGAGGGCTGGGAGAGTAAGAACAGACAAAAGAAATTTTCTTTTCATCCAGCGTGTTGTTAGTCTGTGGAACTCCCTGCCACAGGAGGTGGTGATGGCATCTGGCCTGGACGCCTTCAAAAAGGGATTGGACAGATTCCTGGAGGAAAAGTCCATCACAGGTGACAAACCATGATGGAGATGTGTAATCTCCATGGTTAAAACCAGGGTACTTCAAGGGCCAGATGCAGGGGAGTGGTATGAAGAGACAGATATCTAGTCTCATGTGCTCCCGGATGCATATGGTGGGGCCGCTGTGAGATCCAGGAAGCTGGACTAGATGGGCCTTTGGGCTGATCCCGCAGGGCTCTTCTTAGGTTCTTACGTTAAGCATTGGCTACGTTACACCACTGGGGTGGGTTGAGGTTCAGGAGCTTTGCACTCGGAATGACAGGAGACACAGGAGGCACCTTGGAGTACGTTGTTTGGCCTTGGCTATATCCGATCTCACCTGTTTTTAGAAGGTAAGCAGGGTCGGCCCTGGTTAGTATTTGGATGGGAGACCAGGGAATGCCAGGTGCTGTAGGCTCCTGGAGTAGGAACTGGCAAGCCACTCCAGCATTCCTGCCAAGAAGACTCCATGGACATGGGGTCATGAAGAGTCGGTCACGGCTGTAATGACACAACACACACCCCACCAGGAAGGTGCCTACAAATAAAGTGAATTTCTTCCCATGACGGAGGAGAGCAGCAGGGTTGAGATGATCTCCTTCATGTAACCCAGGACGCCATCCAGTGTTGCTGTTACAGGAGATTGGCTGCAAATCAGCCCAAATGCCTAAAAACTTGTCTCAGGAGCTGTGTTTGTGTGTGTGTGTGCCCCAACATTGGAGGAACTCAAGGGAAAGTAAGGGTATTTGTACACGACCCCTAAACTCTGCTGCAAATGGCTCCCAGCTCCGGAGCTTAAAATTGTTTCCCCACCAGCTCCGGAGTTTACAGATAATTAAGTGTGACCACGCCCACCTAAGCGCGTCCCAGCACACTTTTCAGGTACCTGCTCTCTGGAGGTGAAAATTCCTGATGCGGATATAACGTAGTGACTGCCGGGCTCTCCTTGCTTCTGTTTGTTCTTTTTTTGCCCCCTGCCCCTTTAAGAGATCTGACTGCAGTGCCGGGACGGCAGAACGGAGGTGAGCGGCATTCTTTTCTTCCTTTTTTCCTCCCTCCCCTCACGCAGCCAGGAGTGCGGAGGGGGTGGGAACGCAGGAACAGCGACAAACCCCTAAGATCTCTGGTCTGAATTTAAGTGGCCAGCAGATCTTAGGGGTCGTGTGAAAAGGCTCTAAGAGGGCCGTCTGTCTGATCTTCTTTAACTTGGACCCCGCTGAGCGTGGGGTCGGACTTGATGGCCTACGACAGATCCCTTCCAATTCCATCCGTCTATGATTTGGTGAGAGACGTTTCACAGTATTTCTCTGCTAGATACTACGTAGGATGCAGCTGAGCAGAGAAGGAACGGGTTCAGGTGGGTATCGGTGTCAGAAGATGTCACACTGCCCATGCTTCTCGGAAAGCCAGAGGACTGCAACCCTATAAGACCTACCTCAGTGACTCCATTGCCCATCATTCTTTATGATCGACCATGCCGGCTTGACTGTGGCGTCATAGGGCAGAAGGTTCAAAGATTCTTAAATGAAAAATAGACTAATCTGCCGTCTAGTCGAATAGAGAGTGGCAGACATTTTAAAACTTCCACAAATCCAAATCTGTCCTTCCACCCCTGGGGGTGCGTCGAAGTGGGCGCCACTCTTGTTCATGTCAAATTGCTTCCGACCCATCATGGCCTCAGTGAAGCAGGGATCTCCAAAATGTCTTCTCAACCTGCTCCGCTCTTGCAGGCCCCAGCCCATGGCTTTCTTTAGGGAGTTGATCCATCTTGTGTTTGGCCTTCCTCTTTTCCTGCTGCCTTTCCACCTTTCCACCTTCTCACAATATGCCAAAGGCAGGACAACCTCTGTTTCAACATTTTTGCCTCCAGATATGTTTCAAGTTTGGTTTGCTCTGGGACCCACGTCCATGGGTGTGTGTGTGTGGGGGGGGGAAAGGAAACCTGCAGATGAACGTCAGTACAGTAGGACCCCCATATCCACAGATTCATTAACCACGGATGCAGTTATCTGTGGCTGGTAGAGGAAAAAAATAATTCAGCAGCTGCAAAGCAAGCTACTGTCACAAACAATAGCCGTAAAGCAAGGTACAGCAGTTTGGCGGGGTTTTTTGGCATTCTCTCTCATCCGCAGTTTTTGTTATCCATGGGAAGGCCTGGAACTGATCCCCAGCGGATACCAGGGTCCTACTGTAATGTTAAAATATGTAGAGGAGCAGGTGAGCCATCAAATACCTTTTATTACAAGTGAGGACGGGACTTCACATTAGAAGCAGCACTATGGATCACAAATCCATACAGTCGATGATGTACGGGTGCAATTACAGGATTTGCAGTAATGCCTACATTGGCTCTGGGTTTCTTGGCATCCCCCAAGTAACTTTTCCAAGGTATGGTGGCTTCCATTCCAGAGGGGTGACTAAGGCCACAAACCGAAGCACAAGGTAACTCCGAGATCGTGCCAAGGAGTTGAACTGGAACAATTTGAGAATTCAGGGGTGTGTTTAGGTGTGTAGGAAGGAGGTGCCTCTTTGGCATTCTTCCTCCAACCACATCTCAGGCCAGCAATGCAGCAAATAATTTGCAGTGAAACCAACAATACCAATCCTATATATTGTTTGTCAGGGTAGTCGTCCCGTCAGATGGTGGTGTTCAGGATGGTTGGCTTTCTTATTTAGCACCCGTTAAATTGTGCAGCTTTAGTGAAACCTCAAGGAAATAAGAAAAGACATCCCTGCCCCCAAGGAATATCAGGATTTGGGTTTCACATCAACAATTTTTGAAGCAGCTGCAACTGCTGCATGGGTTTAGAGATAATTCCAGCACGGGCTCAAAGACAGACAGACAAACAAACAAACAAACAAACAAAGAAATAGGTTAAACAAATGGATTAAACGACTGACATTTTGCAGACAGGTGCCTTTTCACCACAAATGGATTTTCCCCCCTTTCCCCTTGATTTGGTGTTCAGAGTGCTCCAAGCCAATCCAGATATGGAGAAATTTTTCAAACTGCAGAAAAGACCAAAACAAAGTGTAGATCCCACTTGTGTTTTCAGAGGGAGATGGCAAACAACAGGGTTTTAGTGCCATCTGCAGGACCAAGTGTTTTAAAGCACCATGCATCCTTTTTTTTTTTAATTGCAGAGACAAATCGTGAAACCCATGCTCTTCCAGATGATGCTGGACTAAAACTCCCATCGTTCCTCACCAGTGGGCTGTGCTGGCTGGAGCTGATGGGTACTGAAGCCCCAAACCCTCTGGGGAACCCACATACCCTATTCTCTGTTCTGACCTACGCACCCATAGCTGTTCATAGAATCATGAAGTTGGAAGGGACTGACAAAGGCACCGAGTGCAAGTCTGTGGAACTGCCTGCCACAGGATGTGGTGATGGCATCTGGCCTGGATGCCTTCAAAAGGGGATTGGACAGATTCCTGGAGGAAAAGTCCATCACATGTTACAAACCATGATGGAGATTTGTAATCTCCAAGCTTAAAACCAGGGTACTTCAAGGGCCAGATGCAGGGGAGTGGTATCAGGGGACAGAGATCTAGTCTCGTGCGCTCCCAGACGCATCTGGTGGGGCCACTGTGAGATACAGGAAGCTGGACTAGATGGGCCTTTGGCCTGATTCAGCAGGGCTCTTCTTATGCTCTTATGTTCTAACTTGAGACAAGCGGCCAGATCGGAAGAGCGTTTGTGGCCTTCGTACCCAGAAATGCCTTTGTGGTTTCCTGGGCGTCCTTCCTTTTTGCAATACAATCGTAAACCTCAGAAGGAGAGAGCAGTAGTAGGGGAATAAGAAATCTTTGCTAATATACAGCAGCTCACTGAGCTCTCTCTCTGTAGATCTAAATTTTGCTGCTGCCTGTTCCCTGTTTTCCACCAACCCAATGCAGAGGAAGATCAGCGTTGATTCTAGGAGTGTCTAACTGCAGGGCCCTTCCTGAGATAGTATTTGGAGAAAAATCCCTGTGGGTCCTCACGCCCCCTTGCCCATCACCCTCTTTCCGTCCCTCTGGTGGGCTGCTTTCAAAGATATTCCATTTGAACATTAGGAAGAACTTCATGACAGTTAGAGTTGTTTGGCAGTGGAAGATGCTGCCCCAAAGGAGGGTGGTGGAGTCTCCTTCTTTGGAGGTTTTTAAGCAGAGGCTGGATGGCCATCTGTTGGGAGTCCTGTGATGGGGGTTCCTGCATGGCGGGGAGGGGGGGGCTGGATGGCCCTTGAGGTCTCTTCCAACTCTGTGATTCTATGATTCTTTTCTCCGGGCTAAACATGCCCAGTTCTGTCAGCCTTTCCCTCAGAGGGCTTGGCTTCCCCTCCCCTGGTCATGATTACATAAAAGGCAGTAATTATTTCCCAGTAATTACAGGCCCTGTGACAGATGGGGGCAGCACAGACTCGGTTCTGCGGGGGTGCGCCGTGCATTCGATCACGCTTTCTCTCCTGAGTCAGAGTGTAAACACGGCTGATTTTCCCCATCCCAGTTGCCTCGGGCCTCCGGTTGGGAAAGGCTCGTCTTCTCCCTAATGAATCCAATTAATATTCCCCTCCTCTGCCCAGCGCTCGGGCTCTGAGCTGTACCCACGCAAGCAAGTACAGGCACGGCCTCTACAAGGCTCTGTCATCCTCCTGACATTATACAAGGGCAGCAACTCTTTCCCTGCATCAGCCAGAAGGGGCTCTGTGAAGGCAGACAACAGCTCTGGACTGTGCCATCTGTTCACCAGCGGCAGAGTCGGGAGGAAGGTGGTACGTGCAGCTTGTGCGAGAGACAGCCGGCTTAGGACAAACTCCTGGGTCTGAATCTAGTCGTGGAACAGCCTTTCCGTGCACACTGACTGTACAGGAGGAAGGGAGGCCGCCCGAGCCCACATTAGAAGATCTGCAGGGTTGTAAGGGTTCAAGCAAGGGCATGACCCGTTCCGATCCGAAATGATGATTCTCGACTCCATCCTGCGAAACTTGAAGCAGACTTTTATTGTAATATTCCGTATTTTTACTGCTACAGTGGTACCCCGACTTAAGGGCAGCTCGGCTTTAAGAGCAATTTGACTTAGGAGCAGAACAATGTTGGCATTTTAACTGCCACCTTACAAATTTTAGATAGGGTTTGCTCGACTTACAAATATTTTTATTTTTCATTTTTTTTCATTTTTTAACTCCCCCCCCCCAATTTTTAGATAGGTACCCTGAATTAAGAGTTGTTCGATTTAAGAGCATGTATTCAGAAGAGATTAAATTCGTAAATTGAGGTAGCACTGTATTTAAAACGTGTAGATCACTTGGTACAGGCGATACTTCTTCGGCTTTAGTTTCAACAATCATAGAACTTTTAAAGTTAAGTTCCTTTTGATAATTCTGTCCTTTCATAGAATCACAGAATTATTTATTTATGTATTTAGAATATTTTTAAAGCAAAGTGTTCTGCTTATATACCGCCCCATACCACTTCAAATAGTCTCTGGGTGGTTTACAGTTTTTAGTTACAGTAATGCAGGCTACACATTGCCCCCCCCCCCAGCAAGCTGGGTACTCATTTTACCGACCTCAGAAGGATGGAAGGCTGAGTGAACTGCCCAGAGACTACTTGAAGTGGTATGGGGTGGTATATAAACAGAACACTTTGCTTTGCTTTAAAAATATTCGAAATAAATAAATAAATAAATAAATAAATAAATAAATAAATAAATAAATAAATAAATAAATAAATAAATAAATCTATGATTCTACAAAAGGATAGAATTATCAAAAGGAATGTAACTTTTGGGGTCATTCATACTGAAATGAAGCAAGTACCAGCGCAAGTTTTTTTTAAGTAATACCCAGGAGCTTAATATACAAGTGAAAAAAATATCCAACACCCTTACAGACCACTAAAAAAATAATAGTACAATTCATGAACTTTCATGGATGGAAAATCCAATTCATTGGGACTGCATCCGGTTTAAAAATCCCAAAGTTCTTGGCAATAAGAATTTCTTTTAGATTTTAGTTAGGAAGCAGTGTGGTGGCTGGTTTAGGGTTATAGCTGAGCCAGTTGTGGGTAGAGGGTAACTCCCAGTTCTCGAAAGAAAGAAAGAAAGAAAGAAAGAAAGAAAGAAAGAAAGAAAGAAAGAAAGAAAGAAAGAAAGAAAGAAAGAAAGAAAGAAAGAAAGAAAGACCATGTGTGTACACACATCTCCCCTTTCCACCATTTTAAAATAAAAAATCTAGATGTTTGTTTGGCAGGGGGGGTGACACAGAAAACCTGGGTCCTCCATCTGGAAATTGGGGTGATAATTGAGAAGACCCATGAGGTTTGGCCAACTGAGGTCAGATTAAAGTCAAAATAATATTACCTAGTGGTTCCAGCCCTGCTGAGAGTTCATCATCAGAGCAGGACTGCAACTGCTAGGTCAGGCCTGCCCCAAGTCCGGCCTGGGGGCCAAATCCGGCCCGTCAGGCCATTCTGAGTGGCCTGCGGCTGGCTGGCCCGCCCCTCCCTCCCTCCCCCTCCTTCGCCCCATGTTTTTTTTTTAAATAACTTCCACCAACACTGACACCCCCGGGAAGCTTGTGGTGCTGGGTGGGCGGGCAAGGGGGCAGGCCACCACTGCCAGCACCGCCAGGAAGCTTGTGGGGCTGGGCAGGCGGGCCGGCCAGCCATCGCACAGGCTGCTGCCACGGGCACCCATGTGAGGCTGGGCACGCACGGGGGGTGGTGCATGGGCCACCGGCACCGCTGGGAACCTTGTGAAGCTCAGGGCGCTCGCGCACGGGCAGGCCGCCGCCACCGGCATAGCTGGGAACATTGTGAGGTTGAGCGCACCCGCGGGGGCAGTGATCGGGCGGGCCGTGCCACCGGCACTGCTGGGAAGCTTGGTTGGATGGGCGGTCTGTCGCCACCGGGAATGTGGGTGGGTGGGCAGGCCAGCGGGCCTCTGCCACCGCCAAGGAGCTTTGGGGTGGGCTGGCGGGCGAGCCGTCCCCACCACTGGGGAGCTTGCAAGGGGTGCAAGGTTGCACAGATCGCCTCTTCCAAGGGGCGACCTGTGGCCATGGCTCCCTGCGGGTGGGGTTGCAAGGGGTCCAGTGGGTGGGGTTTATGGATCAGTGGGTGGGGCTTGCAGTGGGGTGACAAGGTCGGGGAGCAACCGGCCCCTGACACATTCTCAGCCACCAAACCTGGCCCTCCTTACAAAAAGTTTGGGCACCCCTGCGCTAGGTCATATGTCTTCTCGCTGGTGCGGGGAGCGACAGCAATTTCTTGGCATTCTCCTAATTTGATTTTTTTCCTTAGTATTCTGTGCAGAGGAGATTGCCAGTATGCGTCTTCCCGGGGTTTTGCCTTGAGACAGAACCAATTAAACATGCACTGTTCATCTGGTAGGTGGAAGCTGGATCTTTCTATTTTTTGAAGGTGACAATAAAGATCTTTGTGGCAGTTTGCTAACAGTGTCTTTGAAGAGCTTTGTCCTCTACTCTCAGTTTTTGCTGTTAAAACAAGTACGTGTTGGACCTGATGGGGATCTGTGATCTGATGTTCCATCTCTGGAGTTTTTCCAAAGTTCTGTTCTTTCAAGGAGTCTGGAGTATAAACCAGAGAACGTTTTCTGCCAGCACTAGGTCTGCTAAAGACTCCAATCTTATTTTCGGTCTCCAGTGATTGTTCAGGCTTTATCTGCTCTAAGGACCCCTGGTTCACCCCTCAGGTGCTCCAGGGTACAGTATTTGTAAAACTCTCCCTCTAAGGGCACAATTCAAATAAATCTGTCGTCCCCCCCCCCCGTGCTGTACTTTTTACTGATACGTTTTCAATTTGCTTTTTTAAATTCCATTTTTTAACAGTTTAGTGGGGCTTTAGTGTGTCTACCTTTTCTATGCTTTTCACCTGCATCGGTTTTTTTTTCAAATCTTGTTTCTTAAAAAAAACTTAACAGATTTAGTCTTGCTATGAGCCACTTCTGCTCCCAGTTTAAGACAAAAGAAGTCTAATAATCAAATCAATAAATATTTTTTAAGATCTGAGTATGCCTAAATGTCATCAACTATATAATTAGGTAGCCACAGCTTCTTTATAAATCAATGGTGAGGCCCCATCTGGAGTATTGTGTACAGTTCTGGTCACCACACCTCCAGAAGGACATTATGGAAATGGAAAAAGTGCAGAGGTCAACTTTAAAATAAATAAATAAATAAACCAGAATGATTAGGGGACTGGAACACCTTCCTTGCCATCTGAGGCTGCAACGGCTGGGCCTCTTCACTCTTGAACTATGGCAGCTAAGAGGGGACCTGATTGAAGTTTGTAAAATCATACATGGTGTGGACAAAGTAGATAAGGAAAATCTGTTTCCCCTATTGCACAACACTAGAACTAGGGGGCATTCCATGAAACTTTTGGGTGCTTGATCTCACACAAATAAGAGGAAGTACTTTTTCACCCAGAGGATCACTGACCTGTGGAACTCCCTGCCAGAAGAAGTGGTGACAGCTGTCAGCCTTGACAGCTTTAAGAAAGGATTGGACCAGTTTGTGGAGAACAAGGGTATCAACGGCTATCATTATGGATGCCTAAGGACAACCTCCAGGTTAGAACCATTTGCAAGGAATCGTAAGCCGGTGAGGACATCTGCTGGGGAATGCCCTGAAGCCAATGGTGAGTCGCTGTGTGAGAGAATGCTGGACTGGATGGGCTGCGGCCTGTTCCAGCAAGGCTGTTCTCATGTTAAAAGATACTGATGCTTTCTTATTTAGCGGATTGGCAAGTGCCCTTCCTGTTCTCTAGGTGACACTGGGTGTGAGAGAGAGATTATAGTAGACTTCCTTAAGGAAACCTGGGCAAAAACCTCCAGAATCCCACAGGGCAGCTGGGTAGTGCCTTACCCCACGATGGGAGGGAGAGCCTGTGTGTATTAAGGCTGAATATCCCCTCCTGCAAGAGAAGCCGTTAAGAGCAATGACTCAGGCTTTTGTGTGAACCTGGCTTACGTTTAATAGCCAGATGGTTTAAGGCAGGGTGCGGGGCAGTGTCAGAACAGGCTTCTGGTGAGAGGTGTGCTTGCCAGGCCCACCTCCTCATCGTACTGTCATGATAAAGTACAGAACAGCAGGCCTGGTCTTGCAAAGCAAGGCTGTTTTCCATTTTTCTGGTTTTGCCAGTAACGTATTCTATGAGAATGGGCGGTCAGGAGTGCAGTGGTAAATTCAGAGCTGCTTCACGACCCTTTCTAGTCTCCTCTTGCACAACACAAAATGGCCGGCTTAGCAACAATCCAAATTCAAGCATTACTTTATACATACAATATATATACAAAAATACCAAACAACGGGTCTTTTGTAAAGCTTATGGGTTTTATTGGCTTGCTTGTGATGCATGAACACCAATATGCTTCGTCTTACTATAAGGCTGCCACAAAGTAGTGCATTTCCGGAATCCAAAAACCCTTCCTACCTCAGGATCAGAGCCTTTATAAGGTGATCAAGTCCAACCCTTTGATCAAGGCAGGGATCCAAATCAAAGGATGTCTGACAATTGGTTCTCTAATTTATTTGATTTTTATAACGCACCGTCTGATCTACAGTCTCGTTCGCTCCCAGAGGCATTTGGTGGGGCCACAGTGAGATACAGGAAGCTGGACTAGATGGGCCTTTCGCCTGATCCACCATAGAATCATAGAGTTGGAGGAGACCTCAAGGGCCTTCCCAGCTCCCTAAGCCATTCCTCATTAGACATTTCTTCCAGACCTTCTTCTGCCATCCTGGTCGCCCTCCTCTGCACCCATTTGAGGCTGTCAACATCCTTTTTAAATTGTGGCACACAGAACTGGACATTGTACTCCAGGTGGGGTCTGACCAGAGCGGAATAGAGTGGTACTATCACTTCCCTTGATCTAGACACTATGCTTCTGTTGATGCCACCAAGAGCCATCCAGTATGGCTCTTATCTTATGTTATGTTCACCCTGGGCAGTTTACAAAAATTTTATCCAGAACGCCTCCAGCCGTGGAGCGCTCACCACTCTTCAAGTCACGGGGTTCCACGTTGTACTGCTTGAACAGGTAGGTTTTCCCGGATATTCAGCCTAAATCTGGCTCCCTGTAGCTTGAGCCCGTTGTTGTTGTGTCCTCCTGCACGCTCGACTGACTGAGAACAGATCCTGTCCCATTCTGCTTGACAACCTATCAAGTATTTGAAAAGTACCATTGTATCTCCCTCCAGTCTTCTTTTCTCCTGGCTGGACATGCCCAGTTCTTTCTGTTTTGCCTCCTTGCTGCCCTCCTCTGAACTTGCGTGCTTCTTGGGCAACCTTGAAGTGCGTTGTTCAGAACTGGGCACAGTTCTCAAGATAAAGCCTAACCAAGGCTGAAGAGAAGGCGACTAAGTATCTCATGGGATTTGGAGAATCTTGACTTCTGTTGATGAATCCTAGAAGCCATCGTATTTCCTTTTTCTTTTTCTTTTTTGGATCACACTGCAATCCTGGCTTCATCTTGGTCTGTGACTTATACCAATTCCCAGATCTTCCTCACATCTGATATTACAGAGTGGTAATATCTCCCACATCCAAGGAGGCTAAAACATTTGGGGCTCTTTAGTCTGGAAAAAAGGCGCTTGAGGGGGATATGATTGAAGCGTACAAAATAATGCAGGGCATGAGTAAAGTGGATAGAGGGACACTCTTCTCCCTCTCACAAAATACCAGAATTAGGGGACATCCACTCATCATTGAGGGCTGGGAGAGTAAGAACAGACCAAAGAAAATATTTTTCCACCCAGCGTGTTGTTTGTCTGTGGAACTCCCTGCCACAGGAGGTGGTGATGGCATCTAGCCTGGATGCCTTCAAAAGGGGATTGGACAGGTTCCTGGAGGAGAAGTCCATCACAGGTTACAAACAATGATGGGGATATGTGTCATCTCCAGGCTTAAAACCAGGGTTCTTCAAGGGCCAGATGCAGTGGAGTGGTATCAGGAGACAGAGATCTAGTCTCGTGCCCTCCCAGATGCATCTGGTGGGGCCACTGTGAGATACAGGCAGCTGGACTAGGTGGGCCTTTAGCCTGATCCAGCAGGGCTCTTCTTATGTTCTTATCTTGTAACTGCATATCCCCCCTCCTCCAAGGTGCAGGACTTTGCCCAGTTAAATGTCATTCTGTTGCTTTCAGCTCAGTGCTTGGAATTTATACCTATCTTCTAAGATATTCCACTCATTTTTTTGTCACCCACCGTTTTGGTAAGTATTCCTTGCACACTCTGATCCAGTTCATTAATAAAAACATGTTGAAAAGCACCAAACCCAGGACTGAGCCTTGGGGGCCCCCCACTTGTTACCTCCTCCCAAGTTCGATAAATCGTCACCTTCTGAGTACGATTTTGTTGCCACTTGTGTATCCATCTGGCACTTGATCTATCCACCCCACACTTAGTTACTTGCTGATCTGAATATCACGGGGCACTTGGCCAAAGTCATACTATGTCTACAGCATTCCCTCTGTTTATCAAGGGAGGCTACCCAATTTAAAAACTAGGTGAGATTAGTTGGGCAGATTTTTTTTTCTTGACAAATCCATGTTGGCTTCTAGTTATTACTGCACTGTTTCCGAGGTGTTTGCTGAGTGGCTGCTTTATAATCCGGATCCAGATTTTTTCCTGGGATTGATGTCAGAACGGCCTGTCTGTAGTTCCCAGGTATTGCACTTTTCCCAAGTGTGTGCTTCCAAATTTATTCAAGGATCCGAAAAGATTTGAACAGGTAGGAGTGGCTACTCTCTCTCAGGCAATGTTATTTTAAAAAACGTAGTGCAGAAGCAGCTAAGTCATAACTTTTATTTCAATTAAAGATCCTCGTTTCTCCCATTCAGCCATTGCACCAAAATTGCAACCTCTACTTTTAGATCAGGCTCCAACACAATACCACAAATACACACATTTCAGAGGTGCAATGGCTTATGTAAATCACAGTTCTTAAATTTCAGTAACTATAAACAATGCTTTATTCACCCCACCCACGATGCTGAGATGATTGCACTGAACGACCACCAGGGCTGAGATGACTGCACTGAACGATCACCACTGAAGACAGAAATCATGAAATATAGAAGCTAAGACCAAGAGCTACTAAGCTAGAGCATTTCACTCACACACAATCAATTTTAGATGCCACAGGGATTTTATTACATTGAATTACTGGTGGAGGGGAGATGACAAAATCCTGGCCAAGAAGAGCCAGCTGCGTTTCAATCCACTGAGCCAACTTATTGAGGCTTTGCAAGTGAAAAGCAATGAAAACTCGAGATGGGCATGAACTGCTTCGGGGCGCTTCGTGCCAAACGGGTAGGGCAGCACCACAGGCCCTGCACTTAACCTCCCCCCTCCCTCATGGCTGGGATCCCCACTCGCCTTAGCCAGCGCGGCGCTAGTGTCCTCCCACGCCCATCCGGCAAGGAGCTCGGGCTGCCCTTCCCTGCCTCCTCAGGCAGCTGTCCGCTCCCAATTTGGCACGAAGCGCTTTGCCCATCTCTATCGGAGAGGGAAAGTTCCCCATTAAGCATATAGAGCAGAGTTAAGAGCAGCGCTGTGCGGCTTTGCATGCACATCTAGAATGGAAAGCATCTTTCTCAGCCTTTGGAAAAGCAGACCATGAGACTTCTGCTCGTTAAACGTACTTTGAAAAAAGCCCCCCACCCCGCGCGCGCCGGTCGCTTGCCGCCCGTTCTCGCCCTGACACAAGGGTACACTGGCAAATGGCATGAGTTATTTTATAACAGGGTGTTGACCTGAGCGGCTTATCCACCGGCTAAAGCGCTCCCAGCTAACATCCCAATTTCACCCAATTTTATTTGTCTAGTCAACAAGCAAGTGCTACAGATATATATACATACATTCATCCAGACACTCCTTCACAGCCTGGAACTCCCAGTAACCTCACCCATGGTGAGAAACTTGGGGGGACTGCAGGCTGATGTTCAAAGGGCCACGTTCCGTGTCTCTTCCACGTTCTACCGGGGGGGGGGGGGGGGGGGGCGTGGGAAGCAGATTTTGAAAGACAGAACAGGTCAAGGTCCATTCCGACACCAGAGGAAGAAGCTCACGGCCCTTCCTCAAGGTCCGCGGGAGACCCCAGGTAGAAAGAGAAGCTGAGCCACGCATTAAGCACCCCGGCCTCGCTCCAAGAGCCCCTGCGCCAACGACAGCACCCAGCAGAAAGAACAACCCGACACAAGAGAAATAACTGCAGAAATTCAAATATACATGTTAGATACTAACGACCATGCTCTGCAGATGTCACAGTACGGAGAGCATTTAGGAAAAAAAAAAAACCACATTATGGGAAACACTGTTCCCGATAATTTACACACCCTTAGTGCAACATATGGAGGTCACTGCCCCCGATACAACACTGTGGTAGGCAAAAACTACCTTGATCTTTAACATTATGGGAGACGCTGCCCCCGATAATGTGTTCCAAGTTCTCATGATACGTCATAGCACTGGAGCTTCCACACCGTAGCTGCCCTTTGGATCCAAGCAAAACCCAAGCGCAAGCCTGCCGTGGGGGCTGCCTCGGCTTACACAGAGCCCAAAGGAAGGAAGAATTAGATGTGCCTCAAAGGATCGTCTTGGAGGCACTCTTCCCCTTTGGCCTGGATGCAAGGGCAAGACACCTTGTGAGGCAGGAGGCCCCCAACCCTCCACCGGACATCATGGGAAGACCAATGATGCTTCTCCTCGGAAGTCCTGGATGCTAAGTCTGATCTCAAAGCTTCTGTTCTCCTCTGGGTGAGTTCAAGAAGACCCAAAGAGATACTCTCTTGGGGATCCCTTTTCCTCCGCCTTGATCTGCCTGAGCCAAAAAGACAGGAAGACGCAGGGCACCCCAGATCAGCTTCTCAGCTAGAGACGGGCACGGACCAGATCACCCCAGTTTGTAAACAGGAGACCTCCCCTGGCCCCATCAGCCACTCACCAGGCCCAGTGGGGATGCTTCTCCCACCTCCGCGGCTGATCTTCCAGTTCCAGCTACAGTTTCAGGCTTCTCTTGTCCTGCCCTCTTGACAAAAGGGCGAGGCAGGAAGATCCGTGCTCCTGCCCATGACTGGGAGATTAGCCGAGGAGGTGGGAAAATAAGCACACACTACGGCCGAGCAGCTGAGGCGGCAGGGGAGGGGAGCATCAGCTCCTGTGCCGTTGCCTGTACAAACTGGCGCGAGCTGGGTTCACGCCCATCTCTATTCCCATCTACTACGGAGGAGGCCACTGCAGGCTTGATGGTAAAAGCTCCAGCGATCATGGTTGGACTGTACTAGCAGATGCTGCTTTTCTTTTTTAATATCAAAAACGACAGTATAACTGTCATAATTATGGAAGTCACTGCTTCCGATAATTATCTGTAGAAAACAAATACTTTTTATAGTGAACACTGTCACTGATAAATAAATAACAAATAAATTATCTCAATACCCAATCCCAGCAGGGAGCTGCCTAGGCAAATTGTGTGTGTGTGTGTGTGTCTGTGTCTGTGTGTGTTTCCCGGAAGGCCTCAGCTTAGGGGTTGAGTGCAAAGATTAGTTTCTCCCCGCAAGAGGTAGGGCTGCCCCGGCCATTTTTCGGTTGAACCATGGGACCACTCAAGGCGTTGTGGTCTTTACCTTGTCTTTGGCTTATCCATCCTGAATAAAGAGAGAAGCCGTCAGAGAAGAGGTCTGCAAACACTCCCTCTCCTCTTTCCCTTGGGAAGGCAGAAGGCATCGTGTCTGGTGTGGGTTAGGCTGGATGGGTCGCATGTGTCCGGGGGTGGGGGTGGGGAACCAGGAGTTGGGAAGGAGCAACGAAGCTTTTGTGTACAAAACAAGTCCTAACCCATACAGGGAGTTTCGGGACCGGCTTCTGCCTTCCCAAGGGCTCATGCAACTCCAGTAGGTGCTTTTTTAAATTCACTGCCTCTGCATCAAGAGCAGGTGAGGCTGCTCCAGCTCTGGTTCCTATTTTCAGGCTGGGATCTATTAAATCTTTTAAAAAAATGAAATAAACACCAGCCTTCTTCTTGACTTTCGGATTTGAGGAGCACATTTAAAAGGGCATCTACATACATCTAACTTCACACCGAGACTTAACAATGTGTTTGGAGTTGCTCTACACCAGTTGTTCTCAACCTGTGGGTCCCTAGATGTTCCTAGACTGCAACTCCCAGAAATCCCTTCCAGCATAGCGAGTGGTGGAGGATTCTGGGTGTTGCAGTCCAGGAACATCTGGGGAACCGCAGGTGGAGAACAACTGTTCTACACGGTAGTCAGGGGCTCTGAATTGACACTGGAGGGAAGAAGGAGTTTGTCCCCCCCCCACTAGTGGTTGAGGAAAGAGGATTATTATTTTTTTGATCTGTATCTCACAATGCAAGTGTTTTACGTTTTTAGAATTCGTTGTCAATGTTCCAGATGTCGCCCGAGATGGCGTTTGCAGCTCCCTGGATGGTCCAAGTGATCAAGGC
>JAHTLZ010000189.1:81701-93289 GCA_023846285.1 Phrynocephalus versicolor
GTGTGTGTGTGTGTGTGTGTGTGTGTGTGTGTGTGTGTGTGTGTGTGGGTCTGTCTGTCTGTCTGTCTGTCTGTCTGTCTGTCTGTCTACTGTTCTTGACTTTTAATATTGCCCTTTAGCGATGCCTCTCGTTTCCTCATTGTTCTTAGCTTTAATTGTTGGCTTTTAATTACAGATGGGCACAAAATTATTTGTTTTGTTTTGTTTCAGAACTAAGTGAAAAATGAATGGATTTTTAAAGAAAAATGAAACAAAATGAACTGGAAATTTTCCATTTCATTTTTCATTAATGGCAAGTTCGTTTCTCATAGAAATGCATTGAAAAGCAATGTATTCCTATGGGAAACCGCTTTAAACAACCCGTGCCTCCCCCCCCCCAATCGGGCGTGTTGGGGGAGAAGCAGCAGTTTTTTAAAAAAGTCTTTGTGGCAAGCAGCGACGGCAGACTGTTCTGCCACTGCCACTTGCCGCAAAGAGTAAAAAAAATGAAAAAAATTAAAAAAATATAATTTCAAGCGAAACGAAATGAAAAAACGAAACAAAAAACGAAATGAAATGGCATTTTCCTGTTTCGTGCCCATCTCTACTTTTAATGTTAACCACCATTGCATACTCATTGTTTTCTACTTTAAATATTGTCTTTCAATGTTTCAAGCTGCCTGGGGTACTTTTTGGAGTTGGAATTGGAATTGGAATGGAATTTATTGTCATTGGCCGTTACTTCACGAGGTGCCTCGCTTCGAATCGACCTTGCCTTCGATTTGAATTCGAAGGCGGTCACGTGGTGGTCACGTGGTCTCCCTTTGCTCCCACCCCTGTTTCTCTGTACTCACGCGGGGCATTTTTGGGACCGAATCGATTACTACCTCACGTGCTCCCTTCGCATTAGAAAGCTGATTTGCAACGTCCGGTTCCACTCTCCTTTTATTTTTTAAAAAAAATTTACTCGGCGTATCGATGCATCAATGCTTGGCTGTCATTCACGACAGAGCGTGGTTACTGTACGATCCTGTGTTTTCCGCTCCTAATTTATATTGTTTTGTCCGTTGTTTCCTGGCATCATTGGCAGCCCCCACCGCCGCCGCCGCCGCTACTCGGGGGGGAGCCCCGCATGGCACAGCCGCCCGCCCTCCGCCGCTTGCACGCTGCCTGCCCCAGGTGCCCTGCTCTGGCCGGGCGAGGCGGCAGCGGCTCCTCTTGCTCCCGCCGCCGCCGCCGCCGCTACTCGCGCGAGGAAGTAACAGCGCAAAGCGATGAAATGATATAGCGATGCATCGATATCCCTGTTTGAATATTTTTTAAAAAAACTTGAAATAAAAGCCAAAAACCGAGACCACACGTGACGTTGGGAGCGAAGCGAGATGCGAAGCGAAAAGATTCCCGTCCTCCGGCAGGGGCATCACTCGCCCCGGTTGGAGCACGCTAAAGGGGGCGTGGTCGGGGTGACGTCGAAGCCAAAAAGGAGGAGTGTGCGGACTGAAGCGATCGCTTTGCACAGAAATGAGGGCTTACCGCGAAGCGAGAGGCTAGTGAAGTAACGGCCATTGTATAAATACCGTGTTTCCCCAAAAATAAGACAGTGTCTTATATTAATTTTTGCTCCCAAAGATGCGCTAGGTCTTATTTTCAGGGGATGTCTTATTTTTCCATGAAGAAAAATACAGTACACATTTATTGTTATCTTATTATGGGGAGGCCTTATTTTTGGGGGATGCCTTATATTTCAGTGTGGGGCAAAACTGTAAGTAGGTCTTATTTTCAGGGGATGTCTTATTTTCGGGGAAACAGGGTACAACGAGATTAAAAAGTGCCATCCAGTCAGCTCATTCTCTCACCCCAGTAGAAAAATCCAAGACCTAAAATTTACCATTTAAGAACAAAACTTCCGTACACATACTCCTACATTCACATTAAGGAAAGGGTGGGTTAAAAATATCATCATCATCAAGCCCACCACCACATGTTGCCATTTTGATAAGAGGCACGAAGCTGAACGCCTGCAGACTCCGGGCAGGTCTTACAAGGCCAATAAGCATCTTATGATACTGTCGCCTGGTGGAAACCTGGCCACGTGGCACTCAAGAGCCTATCATCCCTACCTCCTGAAGAGTCCCGCCATTCTAGAACCCCAAAACCACATACCTTCCTGGGACCTGCAGCGTCACATAGTGCTCATCGTTCCACACTTTGTCCAGCTTATAATTCTGCAGCTGCGTATGAATGTCGTTGGCCAGGCTCTCATCCCCTGGACTGCCAGCCTCGCGAGAAGAGGCAGAGAATTTCCTGGAAACAGAATCAAGTTCCGGTCAAATCAAACTCTTATTATGACCAGTTTTCTCCCGAAATGCTTCTTTCACAGAAGCACGGAGCCAGCCTCCAGGGAAACAGTACCTGATGTCGTTTTCAAAGGCCGCAGCATTCAGCTTCTGGGACAGTTTCTCTTTGAGGTCACCCCAGTATAGGACAAGCTCCTGTGTCGGTGCCTCATCTTCCGGGTTGTCATTCTTGTGCTCAGAGAAAGCTGGCAAATCGGTTCCAACGTTTCTGCATTCTCCAGGGGCCTGCCTGCGTCCGTGGTAACTCAGGTAGCCCATCAGAAAACCTGCAAGTGTCAATGGGCAATTTTCACAATGGAGAGCGGTGAAAAGCGGTGTGCCCCAGGGATCTGTCCTGGGACCGGTGCTTTTCAGGCTATTCAGAGAGGACCTAGAGACCGGGAGAAGCAATAAGGCAGCCAGGCTTGCGGATAACACAAAACATTTCTGGGTGGTGAAGACCAAAAGGGATTGCGAAGCACTCCAAAAGGATCTCTTCAACGGGGAGAATGGACTACGAAATGGCAAATGTGTTTCAATGTAGGAAAATGTAAAGTAATGCATATTGGGGCAAAACGTGATTTGTTAGCTCATGGGTTCTGAGCTATCTGTGATGGATCAGGAAAGAGACCTTGGTGTGCTGGTGGACAGCTCAAGGAAAGAGTCAACCCAGTGTGTGGCCCTGGTGAAGAAGGCCAATTCCATGCTAGGGACCATCAAAAAGGGGACTGAAAACAAAACAGCCAATATCATTGTATACAGGGATGTCCAAACTTTTTGCAAGAAGGGCCAGATTTGGCAAGGTGAAAATGTGAGGGGGGTCGACCATTCAGCTGCATTTGGCCCCCGGGCCAGACTTTGGACAAGCCCCTACGACATGTAAGGAGGTGGGGAGGATGCCGCAGCAGAGGAGCCGGGGGCAGGTAGCCTGGGCAGGTGGCTGGGGGAATGGACAGAGGCAGGGAGGGCAGGCAAAACATAAAACTGCAAGCTGACATCTCTCTCCAGTATGGGGAGGGTCCAGCTGGCGGGGACACATGACAGGCTGAGCAGGTGGGGAGAAGAGGCTGTGGGCCGCTCGAAATGTGAAAACGGGCTGCATTTGGCCCCCAGGCCTGACTTTGGACATGTCTGGTATAAAACAAAGGTAAAATCACACCTGGAATAACGCCTACAATTTTGGTTGCCACACCTCAAAAAAGACACTGTGGAACTGGAAAAGGTGCAGAAGAGAGAGCGACTAATAAGATTACCAGGCTGGGGGACCTCCCTTATGAGGAAAGGCTAAAACATTTGGGGCTCTTTAGTCTGGAAAAAAGGCGCCTGCAAGGGGATATGACTGAGACATACAAAACTATCCAAGTGGGTAGAAGGAAGATATTTTCTCTCTTATGCAATACCAGAGCCACGGGGTCATCCACTCCAATGGAGGGTAGGGAGAATATAAGAACATAAGAAGAGCCACGCTGGATCAGGCCAAAGGCCCATCTAGTCCAGCTTCCTGTATCTCACAGTGGCCCCACCAGATGCGTCTGGGAGCGCATGAGACTAGATCTCGGTCTCCTGATACCACTCCCCTGCATCTGGCCCTTGAAGTACCCCGGTTTAAAGCCTGGAGATGACACATCTCCATCATGGTTTGTAACCTGTGATGGATTTTTCCTCCAGGAATCTGTCCAATCCCCTTTTGAAGGCTTCCAGGCCAGATGCCATCACCACCTCCTGTGGCAGGGAGTTCCATAGACTAACAACACACTGAGTGAAAAAATATTTTCTTTGGTCTATTCTTACTCTTCCAACCCTCAGTTTGAGTGGATGTCCCCTAGTTCTGGTATTTTGGGAGAGGGAGAAGAGCTTCCCTCTATCCACTTGACTCATGCCCTGCATTATTTTGAACGTCTCAGAAAACATTGATTTCTTCTGCTCAGGGGCCCACATCTTCCCAACTCACCTATAAGCAAAAAGAGAGCTATGCCGAGGGCCAAGTAGCAAAGCTGCCGGTTATTTCTCCTTGGTGCCGCTGTCCGAGGATGGAGATGGTCAATGGAGCCATTTTCGCCTCCTCCTTCCTCGTCATCCGCAGAGAGCTTCATTTCCACATGGCTGTTGTCGCCGTCCGGCTGCCGGGCGAGGCTGAAGCGGGTGTACGAGAGGGGCTCCCCTCCAAACTGGATGAAAAGGATTCGACCGGGGGGGGGTGTCACATACAACATGCAGGACCAGAATCGGAATCACCAACACGCACACCTGTCTCAAGGAGGGCACTTTTTTTTTTAAAAAAAAATCACTTTTGACCTCAGTCATGGTTGCTTTGCAACAGGGCAGCTACTGAATACTGGAGATTAGAAGGAAGCGGAAGACAGTAGACACCTATCTCACTCTCCTCTCTACGTCCGGGTCAGAAAAGGAAACATGCCAAGAGGTTGCAAGAAGGCAATTGAAGCAAGATCTCAAATGCACTGGGCAAGAACTGGGAGCCTGTGGACATAAGAAGAGCCATGCTGGATCAGGCCAAAGGCCCATCTAGTCCAGCTTCCTGGATCTCACAGTGACCCCAACAAATGCATCTGGGAGTGCATAAGACTAGATACAGTGGAGCCTCGTATAACAAACAGCTTGTATAACATAAAATTTGTACAACATAAAAAAATTCTGGAGATAGGGGAAATTTGCTTAACATAATCGCCTATGGGGAAAATCTGTACAACATAAAAATGGGATTACTCTGTTTTCAATGCGTTCCTATGGGAATTTGTATAAAGGAAAATTTGCTTAACAGAATTTTATTTGGAACGAATTAATTCCTTTATATAAGGTACCACTGTATCTGTCTCCTGATACCACTCCCCTGCATCTGGTCCTTGAAGTACCCTGGTTTTAAGCCTGGAGATGACACATCTCCATCATGGTTTGTAACCTGGGATGGATCTTCATAAGGGGACACTCAGACTTCAGTTACTGGGACAATCCTCATTCCCACCAAGAAGCCGACTGGTGAGACACCCCTAAGTTGGCTTCCTATGAATCTAGCAAAGAAACGAAGCATTGATGATGATGAGAGATGCCCAGGTTGTTCCACGCCTCTCTTGGCGTCTAGTTCTCGGGATTCCTGAACAGTTTTGTGTTTGACTCAACGGAAGCTACCACAGGAAGGGGAGAATATTCTAGCCATCCTTATGCAAGAATCCTCCTTCAAGGAAAAAACCTGCCAATGAAACAATTTCAGGAGACTTCATTTCCCATAGGCTTATTAATGCGGCTTGTTTAAAAATATTCTAATTGCCAATTCAAACTGTGGCCCGAATGCAGCTAGGGAGCTGATTCTAAAAGCTTACTTATACAATACAGCTGCACGACAAACCTAACAGAACAAATCAACTCCTATCAACTAAATGGTGTGATTTCACTCTGGCCTGGAATGTTTTTTTTTTGGTGTTTTTTTTTTGGGGGGGGGTTGTCCATAAATACAAAGAGTGCATCCTTACCATGTTAAAGATGGCTTTTCTGGCGTGATCCATCGTTCTAAGCAGCCCTTGAGTGAAACCTGAAAATGAGGAGATGTTAGCTAAGTAGGTTTTTTGACTGGTAAAGTACAGACTGCATTTTGTAGAGGGCTCAATTTCTCATGTGCTGGCTGGACAGCATGGTGGCTTAGGAATCTGGCTATGGAGCCAGAGTTAGGGAGTTCAAGTTCCCCTGGGAGGAGAACCAGCCTGGGTGGCCTTGGGCAAGCTGTAACAGTCCAGGGATTCCCCCAAACCCACTCAAGAAAAAGGGAACAGCAAACTTATTTCTAATTAGTCTCAATCTGGAAAATCCTGAGAAGGGTTGCGATCAGCTCAGAAATGGACTTGATAGCACACAATTTCTTATTTTTACTACTACCGCTTTCTCAGACCAAGGAAGATAATGGATTGCAATTTACTGCTGTTTCACCCGCTATTACTACCTCCTCCTTTGACATGATTATCAGCCCCACACATCCAACATGGTAAGACTTTCTACTTAAGACCCCAAATTTGGTTGTCAATAAGACAAGTCCATGTTTTCTTTGTAACTTATTTAGCTTCCATATTAGTTATTGTTCCATATTAAATGTGTGTGTCTTTTTTTTTGTAAGGTGGAAACGGAATAGTAGACATGTTGATACCTATTTTAAGCCTAGCATTCCATACTTGGTTTGCAGTGCTGCAAACAATTCTAAGCACGATCTACCTTGGAAAATGAATTACAGGAACAAACCAAAGCCTTTAAGAGCAGCACCTAGCCTCATATCCAAACACAATAAGCATGAGCAGGCCAATGTCTTATACGGCAGCCAAAATGTCCGGGGGGGGGGGGGACCACATGGTACCCCTGGCACATCGGAAGTGGATCAAGACTGGAAATAATTCTTTACACACCATTTGATAAGATTCATTATGTGCCTCATGCAATCCCAATTTGGCTTACATGTCTTTCATATCGTGTTTCTGGTCACAGCCAAAAAAAGGCAGAGAATAGCTGCTCTAGAGCTATGAGGATCAGATTATCATTTAGCTGCTCCTGCTAAATTTATCTTCTTTCTAGGATACAATGCAAAAAAAATCTGATATAACAGATTTCAGTCCATTAAATTACAGATATGTCAGCTCAATAGAGACCGCTAGAAAATACTGATGTTTCAGTATCATTTCTTTTAACCTCTATCTAACTACAGTAATACCTCAGGTAACGAATGCCTCTGTTAACAAACAGATCATATAATGAAATGGGATTTCCCGGTAGGGATGTTTTGGTTAACGGAGAATTCCAATGGGGGTGCCTCAGTTTACAACTTTTGGGTGCACCCCACTGGAAACTGGGTGGGAATGAAGCCACTCGCCAGCGAGTGAGTGCCTTCGGCTTTCAGGGCCGCCTTTCATTCCCCCCCCCCACGCTTGTCCTTATCCACTCCCAAAAAGGCACCCCAAAGTTTCCCCAAATGGCTGGGTTAGGGTTGGGGTGCCTGATCCAACACTTCCTTTCCCCCGCTGGGCATCAATTAATCCAACCTCCAGAACGGATTAATTGGTCTCCCGTTCATTTCAGTGGGAAACCGCATTTCAGATGTCCAAACTTCAGCCCTCCAGATGTTTTGGACCACAACTCCCACAGTCTTTTGCCATTGGAATACAGGCTTGGAATTCTGGGAATTGTGGCTCAAAACACCAGGAGGGCCAAAGTTTGGACATGCCTGATCTACACCCACCCTATGCTTCCTGCTCTACAAAATATTTTCATCTTTCAAACCCATTCCTACTGTGGAACCCCCATTTCCCCCCACTCCCAAACCTTGTAAATATCACATGCATCTAAGACACTCAGATTATACCAAATGCTTGCAATACTCCTGATAACATATACACAATCATCTACCTTTCCTGGCAACCAGATAAAATGCTGACCTTTGAAAACCCGTTTCTGCCTAAACAGTCAGCTACTTAAACTCCGGTCAGTCTTCAGAACTGCTGGATAGCTCAGTGGCTTAGGAGGCGTTTGGCTACACAGCCAAAAGTTGAGAGTTCAAATCCCTACTGTGCCTCCCTGGCAGGAGCTTGACTTGGATGATATATAGGATCCCCTCCAGTTCTACGATGATGATGAATAACCTATTTAACACGCATATCTTTTTACCCTATACCAATAAATGTAATGGATCAAGCAAGCAGCAGTATGTCCCACTGGGTCACAAAATACAGCAGCTGCAAGGGATGTTCAGTGGACGCACAAGTGCGGAGTATTTTCTAAGCAATGGGGTTACATGGGACTTAGTAGCCAAAATCCTGATGCTTAGCCTACTAAACCTCACTGGAGTAAGCCCACTGGACCAATGGAGATGTGGCGAATCAATTTACCCATATTTTCCACTGATTCCAATGGACCTACACCACCTGCTCAAGTCAGTCATGCTAAATTAAGTTACTGTAGGTCTACAGCAGATCCATTTGAATTAGTGCAAATTGTATTAATGAAACCCTCATTGACTCAACGGGCCTAGTCTAGTGCAATCCACTATGAAAAACAGGATTTAGACCAGTCATGCTTCACTACTGGCACTTAAACTGCAATGCGCTTTACGTGGGGCTGCCTTTGAAGACAGTTCGGCGATTGCAACTGGTTCAGAATCGTGCGGCGCGGCTGGTAAGCAGTGGGGCCGCCAGGGATCACATCACACCGATTCTACGTAACCTGCATTGGTTACCAGTTGCTGCCCGAGCCCAATTCAAAGTGCTTGTTTTGACATATAAAGCCCTAAATGGCTTGGGACCTCGATACCTGAAGGACCGCCTTTCATATGAACCTACCCAGCAATTAAGATCAAGCCAGGGGGCCCTCTTGGAAGAGCCACCCCTCAAGGAGGTGAGAGGGATGGCTTGAAGACACAAGGCCTTCTCGGCAGCTGCCCCCAAGCTATGGAATGCCCTCCCAAGTGAGACCCGCCTGGCGCCAACATTGATGACATTCCAGTGCCAGGTAAAAAATCTTCCTGTTCCAGAAGTTTTTTAATTGACACAACATAGACTGTGGGTCCTTTGATGGCAATTTTAGTGTAATGATTTCAGTCTAAGGTTTTTGTTATTGTTTTAATTATTTATTGATATTTGATGTTTTAGCTGTTTTAATTCTTTGATTGGCAGCCGCCCAGAGACCTTTGGGTAGTGGGCGGCATATCAGTTGTAAAACACTAGATATTAATTTTGTACATGTTCTGGCCACCACAGATAAATTTCTAGTATTCATTTCAAGGAATATTGGAGCATATAATCAGCTATGCTCAGCTGAAATATACTAGATTGTGGGGGGGGGGGGAGTGAGGCAGAACCACACCTTACTGTAGGGAGGGCAGCGAGGCTTCTTCACGGGTGGCAACTGATATGCGCTTTCCAGACCTCAACTTGAAACTGAGTTTGGCAATAGGAACATAACAGCTTTAGCTCCGGTTGCAACAGGGCCTGACGTGCCTACAGAAGCAGGAAGTAAATGCAGTCAAATTTGACAGAGTGATCCGTGTGAGCTTCAGGGTGACATTCATCACGGCATGACCCAAGTCTGCCAATGAACTTTTGAAAGAGATTACCAGACTGGACTTAACAAAGTCACTGTGACAGAGTTATGCTGGAATTACTAGTCTGTTCAAACAACTCATTTTTTTACAAAAGGGTCAAACCAGTCTGGGTTTCTTCTTACAACCACTTGTACCACTGCAAGTATTAGTAATTCAAATTTCAGCATAATGCATAAAGTCAGAAATTAGCAGGCCTTAAAAACACGTGTGATCAAAAATCATTTTACGGACAGACACAAACTTTACATCACATTGCAACAGAATGCCCCCTTAGAAGGTTCCCTGGGTCCCTGAAATAATTACTGTACATCGTCTTGAGGGCACTGCTGTTCAATGGTTAAAGGATTTAAATATCCAGCCTTAGGGTTAGTCGCTCTCCCAACGGCTCACACATAATTTACTTCACCAATCGTTCATCATTCGTATTGCACATTTTATTACCTCTCAGAATTCATTCTTCTGTTTTCCATTTTATACGTATTTTATATTGTCTTTGTAACGTCTTGCACAATAACGCCCTACTGTTACACAATACAAAATAAATAAGTAACTAGACTTGCAATACAAGTGGTGTCTCAAGTAAATACTTGACAACCTGAATGTACACTACCCTGTCCTACAATGCAAAAGAGAATAAAATGCACACATGTGCTCACACAGAGAGAGAAGGAAGTGCAAGGCATTAAGTTTTAACAGGCTCTACCGTTTGTCGCTCAAGGGAGCAAAAAGCCTAAGCCTCCCTTTCATGCAAAAGAACCAAATAAAATAGAAAATACTAGAAATAGAAAAATAGAAATTCTCAATTGTCTGACATCAAGGGAAACAGTTGCCATATTAGGTCAAGGGATGGATGGGACCTAAATTTAGAACCAAAAAGGGGTGCCGGGGAGAGTGTTATAGCACAGTAGGTGTTACACCCCATCCTCAGCACACAAACCACACCCTCACAAAGAACAACAGGCCTCTGGCACACAACCCATTCATTGAGAAGGCCGTTCGCTGGACCCAGCCACCCAAGAGCCAGGAAGCAGGTCAAGTCTTGGGTTATTTGAAGCCATGTGGAAAATCCATTTATGGTGGGGGGGGGAGAGAAAAATGTGGGAATGAAATATGGAAAATTAACATCTCTGGCAACACAGAGTACTGTATTTCTGAAATGTTTTTATTGCGCCTTGCAATACTTTTCTCCTTAAAAAAAAAAGGGCTCCAAGTCGTCTGACGCCCTTAAAAGCTGACCTGATCTGTGCCAGATTATTCAGCAATCTAATTAAGAAGGTTAGGCAAAAAGCACGAGGAAGGCGGGGGGGGGGGGAATGCAATTTAGAAGCGCGTCTCCAAAGCCGCCGCAAGCCGTCCCGCCAGTTGTCACGCATCAAGGCCAGGCACACGGAGCCCGCGCGTTCAGACGTGCGCGCCCGACCCCGACCCACCCCCTCCGTCCCGTGAACCTCCACCAAAGGTAGGGTGGGGCTTCCGGGTTCCACGTGGTCTTCCGGATCCCCCTCTCCGGCCCGTCCCCGTGCAGTGGCAATAAGGCGCCCGCGGCACCCTTTCCCACGTTCCTACAGACACGCGCGTCGTCCTCCGAAGAAACGGGAGCCGCTTCTGCCAAACTCGCCGGGGGAAAAGAAAAAAAAGACGGGGGGGGGGGACGCAAGGAAGGTTCCCGGCAGCCTTCCAGGAACCTTCTCGAGGTCCTGACTCTCTCTCCTGGAAAGACCCGCAAAGGCCCGACACGCGTGCTAACCCCTTACAGCACCACCACCACCACCCGCCCCTTGCTCTCCTCCCCCACGCCCGGAGTCCAGGGAGGAGGTCATCCCAAAGGGTGTCCAGAGGGAGAGGAAGGGAGGAAGCGGCCTTCCCCGCAGGAAGGCCACCCCATGCCTCCGTCCCCACGTGCAAGGCTGCCCCGGGTCTTGCCGTGCAAAGCCGCCCCCCCCCCCCCCCGCCAGGCCTGCTTGCAGTGCCGCCCGTTGCACGCGGAGCCTGCAAAGGCAAAGCCTGATTAGGGCAGGCAGGGCCACGTTTGCATACAAGAGGAGAAGCCCCGTCCCCAAGTGCAAGCCATACACGGGTCCAAGGAACAGCAGCAGCAGCCGCGACCCCGCCGGGCTCACCTTCGCCGCAGCTCGACCTGCAAGCAGGCGCCCTGGAGGACAGAAAAGAGACCGGCGCCCCTTGGC
>JAHTLZ010000189.1:93299-106073 GCA_023846285.1 Phrynocephalus versicolor
AAGAGAAAGGCAGTGAACAAACCAACACATTGATTTTAGGAAGGATAAAGAAAATGTTTAATTTCCCTCCTTAAACTCTCTCTCTCTCTCTGTATATATATGTGTGTGTGTGTATATATACTCTTGACTATGCATTGGAACAGATTAAATCCACTTCCAATGCATTCCTATGGGAAATTACAATTTGTACAACGGAAAATTTGTATAACATAATTTGATTTGGAACGAATTAATTACGTTATACAAGGTACCACTGTGTATATATATATATATATATACACACGCACGCACACACACACACACACACACAGTGGTACCTTATATAAAGGAATTAATTAATTATGTTAAGCAATTTTTCCTTTATACAAATTTCTCATAGGAATTCATTGAAAACAGTAATCCCTAATCGCAACTATTTTTATGTTGTACAGATTCGCCCCATAGACAATTCTGTTAAGCAAATTTCCCCTATCTCCGGCATTTTTATGACCAAAGCCAAAGAGGAAAAGCCAGAGGTTCTGGGAAAATATTTGTTGCTTGCTACCAAAGATAGAACCGGACATGCACACTTGACCCCCCACCCAGATCTTTGACTTTACAGCACTACCAGAGAAGCTCTTTTCTTTTTTAATATGAGCAAGCAGTCTTCATCGTTTATAGAAATCTGCAGGGGATCTAGCTGACATATTTATTTATATTTTATTTTATTTTTATATTTCTATACCGCACCTTTGAAAATCTATCTGATTGTGGTCAAGGAGCACGAAAGGCGTGACAGTTTGTCACCAATATGTTGCCCTATTGCTTGTGTTCACTGGGATAAATTTGCTAACTCTCCCACAGGAGGAATAGATCCTGGATACCATTCATTAGCAACTGTTCTTTATTTGTGTTAATTCTACAGCACCTGCAGCTGGGAAGAAAAGCAGTTGTTCTGGACATGTTTTTGCACTTTACAATTACAATCAGTCTTCAAACAAACTATAAAGGAATGAGAGGGAAAGTGAGACCTGCTTAGAAGAGGAAGATATACAGTTTTTTCAGTTTTATTTGAGTTGCATAGGCTTACTTGTAGTAGGGCATGGGGAAGAATCGTGTGTGCTCAAAGGTTTAACTGAAGTAAAATCTTTTAGCATTATGTTTAAAATCCTGTTATCTCTTAATAGCCTAATATAAACAGTCACACACTATTTTAACAGCTCCCCCCCCCGACAATGCATTTCTGTTCTCTATCCCTGAATGCTGCAATAAAGATCAAGAATGATAAAAAGTACTATTGTTATAGGGTCATCATGTACTATTCATACATGCCAGCATCCACTTCTTAAAACCTCATAGGTTACCACTAGCAGAACTTCCCTGTGAGCAGCTGAGTCATTTGACACTTGTTCCAGGAAGAAAGAATGGCAGCCTAGCCACGTTAAAAGCTGACAATTTGCAATTGCAAGTGGAAATACATTGAAAATAGTCCATTAATGTGCATGGAAACAAGCCATCAGAAAAACAGACCCGGCAAGCAGAAAGCAGTGCAGGAGGGAGCAAAGTCCAATTAAGTACTGTAATTATTATTTATTCTGACTTGTTTAGTAATATTGCTAGTTGCTCCTTGTGACACACGTCCTCATGTGAAGTAGTGTAGGTTGACAGGAGCAGTATTGGTACCGCAAAGAGGGATTTTTTTTAAAAAAAAACTAGCAAGTTGTTTTGGGAACTTTGTTCCTTGACTCAGCACAGAAAAGAAGAATGTTTGGTTTTTATTGGGTCTCGGGCTATAAACACCCATCTCCTCCCCCCTCCTGGCTGGCGCCAGGGCTCACAGACTTAGCACCAAGGTTGCATATGTAGTAGTATTTATTTAGGAAGTAGTTCAGAAAAGCCAAATTGTCTGTCTCTCACACACATGTGCAAATACATTATTTTGCAAGTGCTACCCGAAGCCCTGACCCCTGCAGCCTCTCAGGGGCTCATCCTCATTGCATCCTAATGCCTCAGGAAATAGGCATTTCCTAACCTAGCAAGCTTTTTTTTATCACTCACACTCCTTGCACCTAGCCCTGTGTATCAAATATTGCAAAGGATGTGTTCAGAGCTCAGAGTCTTGAGACTTGTTTCCTCTCACATAATGGGACCTGTCCGGACAGGGAAATCTGAAGCAGTTTAGTCTCCCACCTAAAAGGTTCTTTCTTGTGTATCTCTTTTACCTCTCACTCAAGGGATCCTTGTTTTTAAACTGGAGAGGTTTATTGCCCAACAAGAAGCGTGCAGGCAAGTCTTTGGATTGACGAGTTTACCTGGTTTACTTGGAAGCAATAAGTGACTGCCAATCATCACTTCAGCTTGGGGTTGGCAGACAAACCATTTTAAGGATAGTGGGGTGTATTCTCTGAAAACCATTTCTAACCCCCATTGCTCACCACAACACATGTGGCCATGTTTATGTAAAAGAGACAGTACTCACACTGAAGATGGAGAGATTGGAAATAATGTGCTTTCTTAACACCCCACCTTCTGATTCTCCGTAGGAGAGCAAGCTATGGAGGCAGCTGGTCTTACTGGGCAGGAGAAATCTAATTTTAGGCTTCTTTCCCCACCTTTTAAAGTAAAACAAGAAAAAGTTCAGAGGCAGGTGAACAAGGATGACCAAGGAGATAGAAACCAAACCCTAGGAGAAAAGGCTGAAATAAATGGGTATGTTTAGCCTTGACATGATAGCTTTGTCATACTGAGGAGGTGCAGTATCTCTTCTCGATTAGCAGGATAGGCAACAGTGGGGTCAAGTTACAAGAACCCACTTTCTGGCTGAGAATCAGGGGGGAAAAACTTCTTAACTATTAGAGCAGTACAGCAATGGAACCCAGGCTTTGGCAGAAATCACTCCCTATTTGGTCTATGAGGTGCACAAAATAAAGGTACATTATACTGTGTGGAAGGTGCTAAAACACATTGGGGATGTTAGTAATAGTACAGCAAAGAAAGGGGCCCCAACATCTTTTTTCAGTGTACGGGAGAATGGCGGTGCGCAGTGGAGCAGTTGGGATCCGGTATCACTCGCCTGCTACAGTTGGCAATTGGCACTACTTGGATTGATGGTCCCTCATTCTTAAAGTGGAAAGTTTTTCTAGAGTCAGAGAGAGAGGCTGTATGACTCTCATGTTGGTTTGGTGGGAGGCAGAGTAGTTCGTCTGGACGTTGAGTCATGGCAACTGGACTTCTTTTTCTTGAGAGAGCGAAATGTTTCGTTGCTCACCCAAGCAGCTTCATCAGTCTGCCATGACTCAACTTCCAGATAACCTCATCTGGATGACTGAGAATCTTCACAGAGTAGTCCCATGTATTTATTTCTGTATTTATTTATTTGATTTCCATGCTACTTGTTTGGCAGCAAGGGCCACTCTGGGCAGTTTCCAAGACTAACAAAGAATAACAATTGAAAATAATACACCACAGTGTACATAATAAACTCGACTCAAATTAAATCACACACACTGAAACAATGCACCATAAACCTAAAATGAAATAAAATAATTAGCAAAGTTTAAAGGCAGTGTAACTGGTATATTGCGCTGAACCCCCACTGTATGATGATGTTACCAGCCCTGGGAAAGCCTCCTTGAAGAGTGAGCGGGCCAGGCTGATTTCTGGTGGGAGACACCACCAATAAGGTACAGCTCTTTGTTTTCTTTTTTCCATGTCTCTCTGGGGTCAAATTTCTCATCCACCCGGCTTAGGAGGAATGAGTAATACGGGCAGTTCTCATTGGAAGCAGGTATACCCCTAAAGCAGTTCAGGTACTGCATATTGTAAGATCTGAGATTGCACAATATTCAACTTTAACACATTGGGAGCACAACTGCTCCTTCCTACTGTGCTACTCTGCCAAGCTGCATGATTTACCATGTGAAATAACATATTGGTGAGACTGAACCTATCAGCACCTTTGGCACACCTTCACTCTCTTAACTTTGGTCGTTGCCTTTTAAAATTATAACTGTGGGGGTTGTTTCTAACTGACGGGTGTGTTTGGATTCAAATACTTCTTTTGCCACAGAAATTATGCAAACACACTTAAATGCAAATGTTATTGCACCAGTTTTTTTAAAGGTGTTTCGTTGACTCTCCAGTGTAGTTCTGACATTTCCAACCTTCAAACTTCTACCCCACCCCCAAAAGGTTGAAGAATAAAACGAACCTTTTAAAATGCCACGGTTTATGAATTAAACAAGAGCATGGATCGTCATCATAATTAAAAACAGCAAAGGACCAAATGCACCTGGAGTTCAAGCAATATTGTAACAGATTTAATGTGAGACTCTATTAGCTTTTAAAAGGATGGATTTTCTGCCTAGGGTTCATGTTGATGATGTCCCAAAGAGGTCTACATGGGAATACACTAGTCAATCCTATCCGACCAGCAGGTTTGGGTAGCTAAAATGTTGGTCTCTGCAGCAGCTTTTGACCTACCATTCTTCATCTCTCTGTGTTGCATGCCTGTTAGTTTTTTTATAAATTTTATATTTTTCATGCTTTTTGTGGCTCAAGTGGAAACATCTGACTCTCACATTACCATGTGGGTAGCATGTGTTCCTCTTTCAAAACCACTAAAGAGAACAGTAGAGGAGCCAAGGAGAAGAACAGAGCTACGAAAACAGGGTTTGAAATAAAGAAACAGCCACTAATTTCAGGAAACGTGGGCGACATAAAAACACAAGTGTGCAGAAAGAGTTGTTCAACAGAAGTGGGGGAAACGAGAGATGAGCTGTGGCTGTTATTATTATTATTATTATTATTTTTAAAAAAGCAGCTGGCTCAACATAGACCGTGCTGGAAACCTGAGATATTTTATATTCTGCCATGTCAGCTACCTGAGGGTAGTCGTATCCCGTATTTCCACCAAGACTGGAAACACGAGATGGCTTGCAACATAATTCGCTGACAACGGTAGACTTCGATGGAGGGCTGCTGGACAGACCACAAAAAAAGCTGAACCTCCAGTCTGCAATGGAGGAGGAAGCCAGAGCCCCATTTCCAAGGCCCCTAGAGCCCCGCAGGATGAGGTCACATGCCAGGCTAAAAGTTCCCAGGTGAAGGACTCCGTTGTAGGGAAAGACTCTTCAAGAGAAGAGAGGCTTCGGAGGAGAAATAAGTCTTCTAGAGTAGGAACTGGCAAATCACTCCAATATTCCTGCCAAGAAAAACTCCATGGACGCGGAGTCACAAAGGGTTGGTCATGACTGTAATGACACAACACACACACAGAGAGAGATCAAATCAAGTCTGAACTCCTTCTGGAGGCAAAAATAAATGAATCTGGAACTGTCTTACTTTTGGGCACACATGATGAGAAAGCAGGATTCTTTGCACAAGACAAGAATGTTGGGAAAGGTGGAAGATGATTCCCATTCTTGACCACCCTTCCCAAGCTTTCTAAGTCATGCAGTATACAGTACTGGGGTTCCTGTGCGACTACCGTGCAGCTTGCCCAAGGCCACACAGGCTGGATTTTTCTCTGACAAGTCTCAGGGGGAAATCAAACCACACTCCATCTCACTGGGCTATGATATGTATTCAGCCTTCCTGGGCCAACACTGGTGCCTTTGTAATGGTATAACGGTAAGTCCCTAAAAACAGGAAGGGAGAGAGAGAGAGAGAGAGAGAGAGAGAGAGAGAGAGAGACCTCCCATATTTCTTAGGGTAACCACCTAATACTGTAAGCCACCACAAGAACGGTAAACACCAATTATAGCATTAGTTTGATAATAGGAAAATCCCTGCTTAACTGCTCGACCTTTCGAGCCATCACTTTGTTTCTCTTCCTCTTTAATATTTCAAGGGAACAACTCTCTCTCTCTCTCTCTCACACACACACACACACACACAAAGAGAGAGAGAGGGAGAGGGAGAGGGAGAGGGAGAGAGAGAGAGCGAGTATAACAGAATAGTAATTTTCTCCATTCTCGTCTGGGTCTCGTTCACACATTCCTGCAGCAGGTCTGTTTGTAGGAGGTGTGTCTGACACCACACTGGGCTGTTCATTTGAGTTACTGTATCTTTTGTTGACTTATTTAATTATTTATTTCTTTTGAATATTTTTACCCCACCTTTCTCCTTGGAAAAGGACCCAAGGTGGCTTAAAATAATGAGGGATAATATACAGCCCAGAACGTATAAGATATATTCAAATTAAGAACAGGGAATTAGAAGAGGCATCTTAGAATATTAAAAGGTAACATTAGAGCAGTGGTGTCCAAACTTCAGCCCTCTAGATCTTTTGGACCACAACTCCCATATCCTTTGTCATTGGTAATACAGGCTTGGAATTCTGGGAGTTGTGGTTCAAAACATCTGGAGGGCTGAAGTTTGGACACCCCTGCATTAGAGCAACAAAGAGCACACAGGAAGAACAGAAAAATCCATTATGAGGGGTGGAAAGTAACATGGTAAATACTGGTGTTCTTATGAAATCAGTAAATGCAATCATGTATGGTAATCCGTATCAAGTCACATAGCAGGTGGACCCTCATTTAGGTAAAGTTTGCCTGAAGAGGGAGGTTTTTGCCTGCTTCCGGAAAAATGGCAGAGATGGGGCATTCCTGGCCTCCAGTGGGAGAGAGTTCCAAAGTCTGGGAGCAGCAACAGAGAAGGCCTTTTCATGTCTTCTTCTGAGACGCACCTGTGAAGGTGGCGGGATGGAGAGGAAAGCCTCTCTTGATGACCTCAACACCCAAGCTGGTTCATACCGTGAGATTTAATCTTTGAAGTAGCTAGGACCCAGGTCGTATAGTCCTTTGTAGGTTAAGGTCAGCAGCTTGAATTGTGCCCGGTAGTTGATGGGCAGCCAGTGGAGCTGCTGTAGTAGGGGTGTAATGTGATCTCTGTAACCCGCCCCAGTCAGCAATCTGGCCACTGTGTTCTGGACCTGTTGAAGTTTCCTGAGCCTTTCCATTGGTAGCCCCACATAGAGCACATTACAGTAGTCCAGCCGGGAGGTCACTAGGGCATGTGCCACTGTGGCCAGAGCAGCTTTCTCAAGAAACGGGTGTAACTGGCATACTAGTTTTAATTTTGCAAATGCGCTCCTGGCCACAGCCGTGACCTGGGCAAGTGGGCATCTAGGCTCAAGGATGAGTCCAGGAGCACCCTCAAACTATGTACCTCTTTTTCAATGGGTGGGGGGTTAATGCCATCCATTACAGGTTGCATCCCTATCCCTTGATTCCCCCTTTCGACTGACCAGAAGCATCTCTGTCTTGTCTGGATTTAGTTTCAGTTTGTTTTTCCTCATCCAGTTCATTACTGAAGCTAAGCACTGATCTAAAGTCGAAACAGGTCTCCTATGTTATTTAAAGTTATTCGGAGTTTTGGGGTGACGTGTCACCAGCCACATGGCCAGGGACTTGCACAACACTGGCTCTTTGGCTTGAAAACAGAGATGAGCACGGCTCCTAGAGTCAGACACAACTAGCATGCAAGTGCAGGGGGAAACCTTTACCTTTTAATAAGGCTTCCAAGGTAAGTGGGATATGTAAGGGCTGGTTTTAACAGTCCTGCCAACGCCCCCATGAGTCTCAATCACAGGACATCAAACCTTTTTTAAAAAACCCAGTGGGTATAAGCAGAAATGATACTAGAACACTTGTAGGTGTAATCAATGGAAATATTTAAATCACAGCAGATAAACGGACTAAGATCACAATATAAAAGAACTCTAAGGAAAATCAATGAATTTCTAGCACAGTTCAAGGCAGTGATTAAATAAAAAGTGCAAAGCAGACCAATTTGTATTTGAGTATCAGATGAAATTACACCGTTATGTAGAATCAACCACAGTTAACCATTGTAAAGCATTATATTTGCCCCTAACCTTCCACCAGCCCTCTAGTTGAAACTCGGTATGTTCTAGCTGTTTGACGTAAAGATCTGAGGAAGACAGACATAAATACCAGTAGCTACCTCTCTCAAGGAACAGGTTCCTGAAGATTCAGGGCAATGTGCCGGAGAATTGATCCAGAAGAATCCAGATGGGAAAATCAGAAGAAGAAGAAAAATCTAAAATAGAGCATATTTTCAAGGTATGGTCTGAACCTGGAGCCACTGAAAGTATTCAGCCTTGTAGCCTGTCCATACTCTTCCATGGTCTTCTGGTTGGATCAGAGCCTTGTTGCCATAGCAATCAAATATCAGTCTTTTTCCTTTCATTCCACCATGCAAAAATCCAGGCTTGAATGAGTCCTTGGCTGTTTTGCCAGCAGGAGAGTCAACTGTGCTGTGCATGAAATAAAGATCTCCTCTTGTTCAGTCATTCAGTCATGTCCGACTCTTCGTGATCCCATGGACCAGAGCTTGCCAGGCCTTCCTATCTTCCACTGCCTCCCAGAGTTTTGTCAAATCCATGTTGGTTGCATCGATGACACCCTCCAACCATCTCATTCTCTGTCATCCTCTTTTCCTTTTGCCTTCAATCTTTCCCAACATCAGGGACTTTTCCAAGGAGTCCTCTCTCCTCATGAGGTGGCCAAAGTACTGGAGCCTCAGCTTCAAAATCTGTCCTTCCAGTGAACATTCGGGGTTGATTTCTTTCAGGATGTATAGGTTTGATCTCCTTGCAGTCCAGGGGACTCTGAAGACTCTCCTCCAGCACCACAGCTCAAAAGCATCAATTCTGCGGCGATCAGCCTTCTTTATAGTCTAGCTTTCACTTCCATACGTCACTACTGGAAAAACCATAGCTTTGACCATCCTGACCTTAGTTGGCAAAGTGATGTCTCTGCTCTTTAGGATGCTACCTAGGTTTGCCATTGCTTTCCTCCCAAGAAGCAGGTGTCTTTTTATTTCGTTGCTGCAGTCGCCATCCGCAGTGATCAGGGAGCCCATAGAGGATCTCCTCTATGGCCTTCCAAAGGCCAGCAGTCCATTCTGTCAGCCAGATATCTGTAGGCCAGTTCAGTCCACTTATCAACAGGCATTCTGTCCTACATACCCTTCTGTCATTAAAGTAGGATTTGGCGAACATTGCATTTCATTATGTCAACTCTATCCGCTATACCACGCTGGGTATCTTACATGTAAAGTTGGTAAGATGTTTTGGTTTGGTTTTGGTTTTGGTTTAACCAATCAATTATACAGTATTCTACTTCAACTTCCAAGAAAAACAACAACAAACCACCTGTGCCTTGCATGAAACACAGAGCCTTATGAAAAGGGAGCCTGGAAGGTTTAGCACAACACATGAATGTAAAGAGGATTAGCCTGGTAGCAGAAGAACAAAAGTTCCAAAGGTTCAGATTTCTACCTCTCAAGGATAAATTAATTGGATCCAAGCCATGCTGATTTTCTAAGTCCTAATCACTCGCAAGCACCTCAGCCTATGTCGGGCAAGCAAGTCTTTTGAACTTGGCAATTCAAGACAACATTTATTTATTTATTTATTTATTTATTTATTTATTTATTTATTTATTTATTTAATATACTCATTAACCACCTGACTTTCCCTCGGGAACTCTGAGTGGCGTACAACAAATTGCAAACTAAACAACTTGCCCCAAAAGACAGCCTCCAAACAAAACAAAACAAAACAAAACAAGATTTAAAAATAAAAGAACAGCAGCCCTACAATAAACACAGACTCCAGCAAGAAAGGGCTGGGATAGACGATACAAAACAACTTACAACAAACCGTCCTGCACTCAGCGATCACCAAAGCTTTCCCTAAAGAGCCAGATCTTTAACGCTGTCCTGAAGGCCGTCAGAGACTCCGCCAGCCTAATCTCTGTTGGCAGTTTATTTCAAAGAGTCAGGCAGTCACGGAGAAGGCCCAAACCCGGAGCAAAAGGGAGAGCAAGGCTCTGGTCGTTCGGACTCAGAAGAAAGCTGACCTCTGGGAGATCCGCTCCACCAGATAGACAGGTCCCAACCCATGGAGGGTTCTGTAAACCAAAACCAATACCTTGAACCTTATTCAGGAGGCAACAGGTAGCCAGTGCAGGCTAGCCAGGATGAGGGTGATGTGGTCAAACCTGCCCGCACCAACCACCCGCCTGGCCGCCACGTTCTGCACCCACTGCAGTTGTCGAACAAGGGTCAAGGGAAGCCCCACGTTGAGAGCATTACAGTAGTCTATCCTTGAGATCACCAGCGCCTGCAAAACTGTCCTAAGGGAATCTGCGTCCAGGTACAGGCGAATCTGGGCAATAAGTCTAAATTGGTAAAAGGCTGCCCTGGAGACAGCGGCCACCTGGGCTTCCAGGGACAAAGCTGGGTCCAGGACCAACCCCAGACTCCTCACACTCCCCACCAGCTGGAGGGTCATTCCCCCCAAGCTGGGGAGAGGGCCACTGTACCCATCTGGGGAACCTCCGAGGAACAGAATCTCATTCTTCCCAGGGTTGAGACTGAGCCTGTTAGTCCTTTAACCAGTGGTTAAATGCCTGTCCTGCAAGTAAAAGTGTGCTCACGACCTGGGGTTCAATCCCAGGTAGAAGGCTCATGATTGACTCAGCCTTCCATCCTTCCGACGTCGGTAAAATGAGCACCCAGCTTGCTGGGGGGCATTGTGTAGCCTGCATACTGTAATTTAAAAACTGTAAACCGCCCAGAGACTAATTGAAGTAATAGGGGGCGGCATATCAGCAGAACACTTTGCTTCCCCCCCCTTGCTTTGTCCATTCCACAACCGCGACCAGGCAGCGATCTAGGGTCCACACAGCCTCCATTGGAGAGGTGGCAAACGAGAGATAGAGCTGCATGTCATCAGCATACTGATGGCAGCAGACTCCATAATTCTGAATGACCTCAGCCAGCGGTGTGGCCTCATATAGATGTTAAAGAGCATAGGAAATAATGCTGACCCCTGGGGCACCCCATAAGAGAGTGTCCATGGGGCTGACAATACACCCCTCCCCAGCTCTACTCTCTGGGCTCAGCTGTCGAGGAAGGACCGGAGGCAGTGCAAGGCATGACCCCCAATTCCCACTGCAGACAACCTGCCCAGGAGGATACCGTGGTCGACGGTATCAAAGGCCACTGACAAATCGAGAAGAACCAACAGGGTAGAGCAACCCCTGCCCCCCCCCCAAGAGGTCCTCTTGCAATGTGACCAGGGCTGTTTTGGTCCCATGCCACAGATTGAACCCGGACCTGAATGGATCCAGGACATGATCTTCCTCCAGGAACGACTCGAACCTAACTGTGGCAACATTAATAGAATCTACTTTTGCTATATTGAGTAGTCATCCAGATTTTTCCTGGAGGGTTTGGTCCAGTGGTTCCCAAACCTTGGGTCCTCAGATGTTCTTGGACTACAACTCCCAGAAATCAGACTCAGAGACAGCACAGCTGGTGCAGGCATCTGGGAGTTGTAGTCCAAAAACATCTGGGGATCATTGCTTTAGGCGGATGTGGTTTCAAAGCTTTTCTGGTTTTTCAAGCCAGTCTCTAGATCCTGTGGAAGTTGGCACAGGAGGCAAAATGTACGCTCATACAGATTATACACGTGTGATGGGAAAGGTGATTAGAGTCCTAGTTCTGCCTAATGTCATTTGGAGCCAGGGCTGCCCCTTTCGTCTCTGCAGAACATAAAAGAGAATGTGTTTCCTTTTCGTAGAAACATGAGAAGGGCTGAAGAAGGAAGGAAGTGACACCAGGAACCTTAAGAATAGCAATCTAATGTTGAAAAAAATCAGCACTGATCAGAACAGGTCATGGACAGTCTAGAGCAGTGGTGGCGAACCTTCGGCACTCCAGATGTTTTGGACCACAACTCCCACAGTCCTTTGTCATTGGCAATCTAGGCTCGGACTTCTGGGAGTTGTGATCCAAGACATCTGGAGTGCCAAAGCTTCACCACCACTGGTCTAGGGAAACTGAGGAAGTCCTTTCTTTACTGTTCCCCAGATGTGCGTTTTGAGTAGATAGGCACGAATCAGTGCATCCCAGTTTGTAAAGGTGGCAGCGCAGGTGCCTGCTGCTCCCCTCCCTTGCCTCCTCAGCGAATCAGCCACTCACCAGGCTCAGCTTGCTTGCATTTCCCACCTCCTCGGCTAATCTCCCAGTCGTAAGCAAGAGCAGAGGCTTCTCTGCCCTAAGTTGGTTAGCAACTAAGGCAAGTGTCATCACAGACCATGCTGGTGACTTATGGTTACAGAGAAAGGATCCGTCCTTCCACAGTGTTACATGTCTTAGTATCTTGAATTGTTAGGAGCATTCATCTTCCTGAAGGCAGCTGAACCGTTTCCATGAGCCCAAACCTTTCCCATGGGAAGAAGAGGCCACGCTCAGGGGAAACACAGAATTGAAGTGCAACTTAAGGCCAGGGCAAAGCAGCCTGAGCTGTTGCCATGACCGGAAGATCAGCCGAGGAGGTGGAGGAAGCAAACACAGTTGGGCCTGGTGAGTGGCTGATGGAGCCAAGGGAGCTGGGGGAGGTAAGCAGCACCACCATTTGCGAACCAAGATGAAATGGAATGAATTAGTTCATGGCCCTACCTAATCTTGACTGTATTACTTCCAACACTAAAGACAGGATACATCCTCTTAGCTGATCAGAAATGTAGCATATTTTTCCATATATAAGACACCCCCATGTATAAGAGCCTCCTCACTATCCCCAAAACTAAAATTACAGTTTCACAGCCATGCTGTTCTCTCCTTGGCTTACTTCCCGTGTGTATAAGATGTTGTGTATTGATCTGTATTCCTATTATCTGTACTTGCTTTTGTTGAAGTAACTGCCTTCCTGTTCCAAAGGGAACAGGCCTATTGGTTTATTCAAGTTGCTGC
>JAHTLZ010000189.1:112610-125919 GCA_023846285.1 Phrynocephalus versicolor
GTGTGTGTGTGTGTGTGTGTGTGTGTGTGTGTGTGTGTGTGTGTGTGGTGTGTCTGCGGTATTTCTTTAGCCTTGCCCCACTCCACATCCCCCCTTTCATTTCCTGGAAAATAGCAGTCATTTTATGCTGGCAAATGCCATAAAGGCATCGTGCATTTTGTGAAACTTGGGTAGCAAGTGATGAAGAGCCTTGTGGCTCAGTGGTTAAATGCCTGTACAGTACTGCAGCTAAAACTGTGCTCACAACCTGGGGTTAAATCCCAGGTAGCCGGCTCAAGGTTCGCTCAGCCTTCCATCCTTCCGAGGTCAGTAAAATGAGTACCCAGTTTGTTGGAGAGGGGGGAATGTGTAGCCTGCATACTGTAATTAAACTGTAAATTGTCCAGAGACTACATGAAGTGGTATGGAGCGGTATATAAACAGAACACTTTGCTTTTTGCTTTTGCTTTAGAACAGCAGCTAGAGGGGAAACCACCCCACCGTTTCCTGAGACAGAAGGCACAGGTTCGTTTGCAAATCTTTAAGACCTCAATAGGCAGTAAAAGCGATAGGCAAGCAACGACAGAGCCGTTTCTGAGGCTCACCAGGTTACGCATTTCCCTCACATAGGGGAGGCAGCTGCATTTTGCACTTGGAGCAAAAAGGGTGCAACAGGTAACAAACATAACTGCAGCAAGGAGTTAGAAAGGCGGGAGTGGCGTGATCACGAGAAGTCTATTTTGTTTCAAAGGCGGTATCGTTTACATTTCACACAGAAATCTCAGCCTCTGTGAACCTTGGAGCCGTTTCCAGGGTGGGGCTGCCGCTCCATAGTAGTGGAACAATCGACTCGTGATAGTCTTAAGCACTGGACTGGAAACGACAGAATGAAATTGAAGAGGGATAAGTGCCATGTTCTACACCCAGGGATAGACAAACAAAGGCACAGTTGTAAAGTGGGGAGATACTTGGCTTCGTAGTACTACAAGGGAGAAGGAATGCAGATCATAAGCTGATTCTAGCTCGATTTAGGATGGAGATCAGGGGAAACTTCTCAACTGTTAGAGTGGCATGGCAATGGAAGGAATGACCTCAGGAGGTGGTGAGTGTACTGGAGCCATGGAAGTTGGACCACCATCTGTCCGATTTGCTTTGATTAGGATCCCGGCATTGAGCAAGGATTTAGAGTTGGTAGCTGTTGTGCCATGGGGTTTAGTGATTTCAAACAGTGATTTCAGCTCTTTGACATAGCAGGCTGGAGACAGCTTCTAGTGTAACAGCTCTTTATTCAGGGAGAGACCAAGACTGGGGACTGGGGAGAGGGAGATACATTACAACCAATCACAAAGCTGCCTTTTGGCAGAAACCAATAGGATTGAGGATCCAAATGCAGCAACTTGAATAAACCAATAGGCCTGTTCCCTTTGGAACAGGAACAGAAACCAATAGGATTGAGGATCCAAATGCAGCAACTTGAATAAACCTATAGGCCTGTTCCCTTTGGAACAGGAAGGCAGTTACTTCAACATAAGCAAGTACAGATAATAGGAATTAGAGATGGGCACGACTTTGCGGTATTCCCGTTTCCGTTTCCGTTACTCCGTTTCCGTTACTCAACGGAAACGGTAATGGGAATTACTCCGCCAGAACTCGGACTCGAACCGACTAAAGAATAATTGGGTCTGATTTGTCGTGGTCGTTCCTGGCATCGCGGCGATCCCGCGATGCCAAGCGGCACAGAAAAAAAATTTAAAAGTAAAAAAAAAACCCGATTCCCGGCCAAAAAGCAGGCGGAAATATGCCTGCTGTACCTCAGGGCACCTACCAGAGGGGTGGTTTCTGGAGGGGGGTCCCCGGCCTCCCCCCCTCCTCCGTCCTGTCCTGGGCTGCTCTGGTGGGACTCGCCACAGGCTCGCAGCAACAAGCCGGACGAGTCTCGCCGCCGGCCGCCGCAATTCAAGCGCAAGCGGCACGGCACAGGAAAAAAGTTTTAAACTCCCCCCCCCATTCCCGGGCCAAAAAGCAGGCGGAAATATGCCTGCCTGACTAAGGGCGCAGGGCACCTACCAGAGGGGTGATTTCTGGAGGGGGGGGGTCCCGGCTTCCCCCCCTCTCCTGTCCTGGGCAGCCGGACTCGAGTCGCCATGCCATGCGGTGCGGGCGGGGGATCCAAAATGGGGCGGCGAACGCAATATTTTTTTTGAAATCGTGGTCCAAAAACACACAAGCACCACAGAAACATGCGAAAATTGCTATAAACTGCCAGATTTTTTACAGTAGCAGTGGGTTTTTTCTTGCAACAAAATGTCTCTCCTCTCCTCCTCTGTCCTCCATTGATTTTATTTTATTTTATTTTATTTACACCTGCGCAATGATGGGCTGGCCGAGTGGCCATATGGGAGTGGACCATGCAAATTTTTGGAGCCATCTCACCAATCGCATGGCCACTTGGCCACTGAGACTTCTGGGATGTGCCAAAAAGCCCCCTAAACCCTGCCCTAGCCCCCTAACCCTAACCCTAATCCTTGACTCCTTACCCATACGTCACAGTACACTGTCTTCTTAGTGGGTCAGAGAGGCACCCAGAGGTGCAACCCACTAGCCCACCCTAACCTCACCCGTCACTAGCCTAACCCTAGCCCTTGCACTAACCCATCTTAACCCTAAGCCGGATCTACTTGCATTGCACTACGCAAGTACGATTCCCTTCTTTGTGGGACACGGCGGCTACAAGAGCCTTAGGTATCACCCTATGGCTCAGGGTTCTGCCTGTCCACACTGGTCTCATAGTCTGCAACTGGTATGCATATCCATATGGCTATGCATGCCCTTTTGCAGCAGCAGGTGAGGAGAGGAGACCCCCATGTTGAGGGGTCTCTTGGAGCCTGCTTTCCCTTCCTAGCGGGTGAGGATAGGAGGCACCCATGGGTGCCTCCAGGAGCCCGCTTTCCCTTCCTAGTGGGCCAGAGGAGGCACCCACCCCACAGAGGTGCCTCCAGGAGCCTGCAACCCCCCCAAAACCAGTACTAACGAAAACGAAAAAACAAAAAAACGAACCGACTAATTTTTGCGAATTTTCGCGAAAAAAGGAAATGAGCCGAAACAGACCCGTCCCGAAAAACGACAACTCGAAAAACAAATTTTCCAAGTCGTGCCCATCTCTAATAGGAATACAGATCAATACACAACAGTAGCCTTATGTGGTTACATTACGTCCTACCTTGTTCCGCGATTACGTTTGTACCATGATAGCATTGTTCGCAGTCTCGTGGTTTTGTCCCTGTTCAGTCCCTGCTTCTGTTTACTCACGGGCATGATTACTTGTCTCGTGACAACTGTGACTTCACGGTCTTGTTCCGTGACAAATTCTGAATTTGTCTTGCTTTCTTAATCCTTTTTTTAAATATCGTAAATAAAACATTTTTGATATTTCGATTTACAGTTCTTCCGGGATTTACACGTCAATGCTACAGGATGTTCAGTACTTTCTTTAATAAACATTTGCACTGCATGGTATTTCCCATAGGGAAACTAATGTTGAATGCTGCTTCAGCCGCTGACCACTACGTGGACACTGGCTGTTGCGTGACAGTTGTTACCCCACGGTCCCTTGTCTCAGAACAGGAACCAGGAACCAACCGTGAAAATAAAATTCCCCAGCCCAGGGGCAGGGGCAGCTTGTTACACTCTGTTCCCAGTTCCCGGGCCGTGGGTGAGACAACTTTTTGCTGTCACGCTATAGATGTGAAGTAAGATTTTTTTTTGTACCGGTCCCAAGTGGGACAGTAAGGAGGGACGAACGGGACGTGAAGTAGCTGCCGTAGAGGCCCCTTCCAACTCTATTATTCTGTGATTCGATTAACTGTTATGCAGAAGGTAGCAGGTAGCAGCTGTGCCTATTAGCACAGCCAGAGAGCTGGATAAAACCATGCCTGCAGAGGTGTGGCCAGGCAGGAAGACACCAGATATTAAGGAGAATAAAGAGTCCCCGAGAGTAACCTGGGGTCAAACCAGATGATAACAATTAGTGTTCTCTTTGTGACTTTCCCTGTTGCACTTTGATTTCGCGATTGGTTATTGGAAGATCAACAAGGGCCTGGTTTGAAAGTCTGATCATCAAGGTTAAGTGGAAGACACATTCCCCTTAAATGCCCAATTTGACCCTCACTTTCCCTCCCTCAAAACAATTTTTCAGATATGTTTGTTTCAGCAATCAGATCTCCTCATTATTTCTATCCTAGCAAATTACAAGGCAAAGCAAAGCATGCTAAATGCAATATACGCAGGTGAGGAAAACCACCTTAGCAAGGAAAAAACCCATACTAGGACAAACCTGTGGAAGTCTCAACTTGGGGAAGCTTTTCTAGTGGTGCATCTGTGCACCTAGGCAAACCAGTGGCAGCTCATCCATAGGGCACAGCAGACTGGCTCGCTGTGTCATGGGTGAGGTGGTCAATGCACTGGAAGTGCAGATGCTCCTCTTGATAATCCCCATAGCCACACATTGCACACAACAGAGAGGCCAAAATGCAAGCAGCTAGATTAGTCCCTGAGCAGCAGGTCTTTTGTAAAGGCAATGGCTCTTGATGGCTTTTTCAAAACCAAACCTGTCATAATATGTAGAATTGACAAAATGTATGTATTGTATATTTAACAGAGTGAAAAGAGAATTGTAAAATGGAGTCAGTCAAAACTGCAGTGTCATGATGTTAGGCACAAGTGCAAGGAATTAGAAATCACCAGCAGGTTAAGTGATTTAGCACAGGTGGAATAGTTAATGACATCATGGTGTGTCAGAATGTGATTGGTTAAAATCATGTCTGATGAGGTCTAAATATGCATATAAGAACTGGCTTGTATAATGTTAAATTGGGACTGTTTATGATGAGAAAACAGTACCCCACACTCTGTTGATTTGTATATGTGATATTGCTTGGTGTTATGCTGTTGTTATTTGCTGTTGTATATTTGCTGTATATATTCAGTATAAGAGTTTTATTCTAAGTTAGGTTTCTTTGTCTCTCTGTTTCTGGGTTCTGATAATACTTATAACAATTACCTACACTTTATCTAAGCTCATATTTTTTCTCTGCTATACACATGTGTGTGTTAACATTTTTTTCATAATCCCTTATTATTTGTTGATAAAACCACGCTCAGCTTTGACAGTATAACAAGCAAGCAGAGTTTGGAGCAGCATTCTCTTCCTAACCAAATCCATTTTCTCTTCTAGTGCTTGCGAGGATAGCAGATAAGCTTGGAGAGAGAAAAGGAACATTGGATGATGTCCTGGTTCCTGCTAGATGGTTCCAGCTACTTTGGTCCTACAAGGCCTGGCTCCACTTCTCCATTAGCTGGAAGTCACTGAGGCTTTGCTTCAAGCAGGGGGAATTAATTGCATTTATATATAAATTTCTATCCTGCCTTTCTCCCTGAAGGAACACAAGCTTGGGTAAGAAGCACTAACGCTGAATGTAGGTGCTATTGTCTTGTTTTTTGACCATAACTTACTTATTGGCCAAGAGGCTGCCATGTTTTGGGAGGTAGGTTTTTTCCTCATGGAAAAGCGGGATATAAATATTTTAAATAAACAAACATTTTGCTCGTCTCTCTTTCTAGGCGTCACAATTTAGTAGTCTCCACGATGTGTCTCGTCACAGATTCTGCCGGCTAGTTCCGCCTCCTGTGTGAGCAAATATTTTCCTCTCGTGAAGGCGCCAGGGCGCGATCGCTCGACGCGTCCTTGGCCTGCTGGATCCTCGCCAGGCCTCATGTGCGTCCCCCTGTCTGTGGCCTTATCCTGGGTGATGCTGTTGCCTTTCCAAAAGATAGGAATGACGCTCCAAACAAGCTATTAATAGAATGGGCAGCCCCTCCGTTGCTGCGACGCTCGATCCGGCCAGAATGAGCCATGCCTCTTATAGTTATATCCCGACTGGATTACTGCAATGCTTTCTACCTGGGGCTGCCTTTGGAAACCGTTTGGGAACTTCAGCTGTAGCCATATTTGTGTGTGTGTGTGTGTGTGTGTGTTTATGTTACAATGTCCATGTATTAGCCTGCATATTTATTTATTATTTATTTATTTTTATAATTGTAAACCGCACCAAGTTCCCAAAGGGAACTCTGGGCGGTTTACATCAAACAGAACATGTGAAAATAAACCCCAAAGATCAAAACCAAACATAAATGCAATAAAGCAAATAAAACCAGACAAATAGCCTGGCATGAGGCAAAGACCAAATAATAACAAAACACATTAGCAATTGGTTACCACATCTCAAAAAAGACATAATGGGACTGGAAAAGGTGCAGAAGAGAGCGATGATTACTGGCCTGGGTGACCTCCCTGATGAGAAAAGGCTAAAACATTTGGGGCTCTTTAGTCTGGAAAAAAGAAGCCTGAGGGGGGATATGATTGTGACGTACACAATAATGCAGGGCATGAGTAAAGTGGATAGAGGGATGCTCTTCTCCCTCTCACAAAATACCAGAACTAGGGGACATCCACTCAAATTGAGGGCTGGGAGAGTAAGAACAGACAAAGAAAATATTTTTTTCTACCCAGCATGTTGTTAGTCTGTGGAACTCCCTGCCACAGGATGTGGTGATGGCATCTGGCCTGGATGCCTTCCAAAGGGGATTGGACAGATTCCTGGATGAAAAGTCCATCACAGGTTACAAACCACGAGGGAGATGTATCATCTCCATCCTTAAAACCGGGGTACCTCAAGGACCAGATGCAGGGGAGTGGTATCAGGAGACAGAGATCTAGTCTCGTGCGCTCCCAGAGGCATTTGGTGGAGGCCACTGTGAGATCCAGGAAGCTGGACTAGATGGGCCTTTGGCCTGATCCAGCAGGGCTCTTCTTATGTTGTTATGTTCTTATCACACGAGTTATCCTGCCTTGGGCAAGGAGTTTGCAAAAAAAAACCTGTCCAAGGTCCCTTCCATCCCTATGATGATTCTATGATTCTATCCCTTCCTCTTGCTGAACTTTCCTTGAGATGGGTCTCTTGGCCAGGATACCAGGTGAGACACAGCCATGTCCTGATGCCTCGGCCAGTGCCCTGAGATCTGGAGATCCCCAGAAATTCCTACAGTACTTACTTATTTTCCCCTCTTCCTGCTGAAAGAGAACTGGTGTGATGTATGAGGTAACAGGGTCATATTAGGATGCAGGGGTCTTGGGTTCAGATTCCTGCTTGACTTGTGGAATCTCCCTAAAAACACTTTGCACGCGAGAAGGAACGTGACTGCAGAAATCAACAACTTTTTTCTGACGCTGGCAACTGGTTCAGAACTGATTGTCTACTATTTAATGTTTAATCTTTAAACCCGCTGATTGCATGTAAGCAAACAGACGTAACAGCAAAGCATGAGTGCACTTCGGGGAGAGTGATCTCCTGGGATCTCCTTTTCATCTTTGTTTCTATTCAGACAGCATCTTATAGATACACACAAATAACATGTCTACTCATATGTGCTGTTTATATCCCTTTTGTTGTGACGTGGGGTTTAGTGATTTCAGCAAGTGATTCAGCTCTTAGACATAGCAGGCTGGAGACAGCTTCTAGTGTAACAGCTCTTTATTCAGGGAGAGAACAAGACTAGGGACTGGGGAGAGGGAGCTACATTTATAAGAACCAGGACTATAAATAAATAAATAAGACTGGCTAGGAAAAGATACCTTCTGGAGGGAACAATTACAAGCAATCACAAAGCTGCCTTTTGATAGGAACCAATAGGATTGAAGATCCAAAGGCAGCAACTTGAATCAACCAATAGGCCTGTTCCCTTTGGAACAGGAAGGCAGTTACTTCAACATAAGCCATTACAGATCATAGGCATACAGATCAATACACAACACCTTTATGGATAATTGATTTCATTCGAGATTTGTACAGAATCCTGTGTTTTATCTTGTTGTTGACTAGTGTTATGCTTCTTTGAGCATTATCTGTGATGGAAAGGGACGAAGGAAATGTAGTAAATAATTACACTTAATAAAATTGTCTCCACCGATAAATCAGCTCAGTTTTAATGCAGAGATTAAAAAGGCAGGCCTTGGTCATAGATTGCTCACTTAGGAGGTCCCTTCTCCCTAAAATGTGAAATACCTCCAGTTCTTTAAAAAAAAAAATAACACCATGAATTCTCCCTCATAAGAACATAAGAACATAAGAAGAGCCCTGCTGGATCAGGCCAAAGGCCCATCTAGTCCAGCTTCCTGTATCTCACAGTGGCCCCACCAAATGCATCTGGGAGCACATGAGACTAGATCTCTGTCTCCTGATACCACTCCCCTGCATCTGACCCTTGAAGTATCCCGGTTTTAAGCCTGGAGATGACACATCTCCTTCATGGTTTGTCACCTGTGATGGACTTTTCCTCCAGGAATCTGTCCAATCCCCTTTGGAAGGCATCCAGGCCAGATGCCGTCACCACATCCTCCCAACATGTGTTACACTTAAAGTAAAACAATACACCCCTGCCTCAATTTCCAGATGGTATGAAGTGTTTTATCAACTGTGGTTTTTCTTTCCTTTTTAATTTTTTTTATTATTTTTTTAAATTATTTTTTTTAATTATTTTGTCAGAAGCGCTGGTGGCCACACTGGCTTGCCAGGGGGCCACCGAAGCCCACATCCATCCCGATTTAAGTGGGACTCTGGGTCCATCTTATGTGTTTCCGTATTCCACCCAGAAAGCAGAAGATCTCAGCCACAGCTGGGGAAAGCGTCAGCCCTGGTGTGAGGGCAAAGGACGGAGGCGATCTGTTTTGCTTGGTTTGGGTGCTCATCTGGAAAATGTGCCTTCAAAACCCGGAGTGCGCGTAATGCTTTCCAGGCACCTCTCCTTCGGAAATAAAAAGCCACAGTTCCATTTTGGGAGAATATTGCACACACAGCAGGCCGGGGGGGGGGAGGGGAAGGATGAATAAGAGACCTGATGGCCGGGAGATGTGGGAGTTCCCCCCCCCCCGCAGAAATATGTTGCATTTAAGGGCAGGATGAGTCTCCTTCATGGCAAATGCAGTCCGCTTCGGCCTCGGTAAGCCATTGCATAGCTTATGGAGAAAACCCTCTAGGTGAAACTGCCATGCCCTTGAAATTAATAATAATAATAATAATAATAATAATAATAATAATAATAATAATAATAATAATAATAATAATAATTTATTGTCATTGTGTGTATATACACAGTATACATATACAACAAAATTCAGACACCCAGAGACCAGATTCAACACACACACACACACACACACACACACACACAAATCTCCAAACACTCTCACACACATTAAAAAAACACTTCAACACACACACATAAAAAAATCCCCGAACACTCCCCCCCACCCCCCCACCCAAAAAAACCCAAGCTTGCCGTAATGAATGCATTCATCTTTCAAGTCCTACAAGACTCTTCATCTACCAACAGAGGAAGGCCTCTGGCAGGACAAGGTGTTTATCCCTTTCCGTTTTTTTTTTTTTTTTGGGGGGGGGAGGTAAATTTGGAAGGCACTTCCACTCATCATGAGTCCCCATAGCTAGCCATCCCTATCAGAAGAGTCCGAAAAGGCAGCCAGCTGGGTCAGTTCATATTAATAAAGAAGTAGCTCTTTTGTAAAGCTAATGGCTCTTAATTGCACGTTCCAGACCAAACTACCCCTCAATACTGTGAATGGGACACCACGTGATAATATCCTTTACTTCTAACCTGCTATGAAATGCCAGTTTAGCCCAAAGGGCTCTAAGAAATAAAAGGGCTGTGAGTCAGAGATCTGGATCAGAAAGAGTAGGAGAACTGACCAGGCTAGAGCAGCTGATGCCACTTAAGCTGAGTTTGAAGAGTGCATGGGGGGACAATTCTTCTATATTGTGGGTACCCTACCTAGTGGCCTCCAGGAGCCTCGTGGCGCAGTGGTTAAATGCCTGTCCTGCAGCTAAAACTGTGCTCACGACCTGGGGTTCAATCCCAGGTAGCAGGCTCAAGGTTGACTCAGCCTTCCATCCTTCTGAGGTCGGTAAAATGAGGACCCAGCTGGTGGGGGGGAAAACAATGTGTAGCCTGCAAACTGTAATTAAAAATCTGTAAACCGCCCAGAGACTACTTGAACTGATATGGAGTGCTATATAAGCAGAACACTTTGCTTTTTTTCTTTTAGTTGAGGAAGGCATCTTATATTTTTGTCTGAATTTGAATTCAAAAGGGACTCTAGCAACAATAAAGAGGGGTCTTTTCAAGGATTATTATTAAGCATGATGACTATTTTGAACCTCTCTGCATAGCAGTACTATACCATGGAAAAGAGTATTACATATGCATACCCCGGTTGGGCTTGCTTTTTCAGCTTCTCAGAAGCCCCCAAAGCGGTGCAGTGGTTAGAGAATGTTATAATTAGACTTTTTGAGAATGTGGTTCTGGTTCCTCTTGATCCGCAAAGCTCCCCAAGTAATACCTCAAGACTATTGCTCTGCTGATCTACCTCATACAATTGTTGTTCCGAGGACAAAAGTAGGCTAGGCCATGTACACCACCTGCTGTTTGTTAGAGGGAAGGTGGGAAATCTGTAAATGCCGCTGGTTAACCAATAAATAAATAAATAAATAGTAGGCCACTGTGGGTTCCTAATGAGGAAGTTCCTCTTCATCAGCAGGGAATCAAGCCAAGAGTAGCTGAAACCCCAATACTTGCTTGCTTCCCGGTTTATTTCTTTAAAATATTTCTAGCCTGTCATTCACCTAAAAATTGCAGGCAAAAATCAAAGAAAAACAAAACCAAACAAAAGACACAAAACATGTGGCGACTTAAAGACTAACTTTCATATTTAATGAAATGTTTTGTGGACACGTCTACTTCTTCAGACATATAGCAGCAAAAAGACCCAAAGCAGCTTACTGTATTAAAAAGAAGCAACATTAAAAGCAAGGGACAATATTGGTTTGATTTTTATTTCCTGTGTTGGTTTTAATTGCATATGTGTTGTTTTCTGTGTAAACCACCCGGAGTTCCCACTGGGAAAATCGGTTGTGGTATAGAAATATAAAAACAAATAAATAATTAAAATCAGTACTAAGAATCGCATTAAAAACAAGAGCCCCATTTTGACTACCTGGTGGCGCAGTAGTTAAATGCCTGTACTGCAGGTAAAACTGTGCTCACGACCTGGGGTTCAATCCCTGGTAGCAGGCTCAAGGTTCACTCAGCCTTCCATCCTTCCGAGGTCAGTAAAATGAGTACCCAGCTTGCTGGGGTGGGGGGTGGGGGGCCAATGTGTAGCCTGCATTACTGTAACTAAAAACTGTAAACCGCCCAGAGACTACTTGAAGTGGTATGGGGTGGTATATAAGCAGAACACTTCTGCTTTTACCCGTTCTTAGACAGCCAGGCTCTCACGGAAAGCTTGCATGAAGAGAAAGGGGAGCAAAGATGGGGCCAGCCTGGCCTCCAGTGGGAGGGAGTTCCACAGTCTCAGAGAAGCCACAGAGAAAGCCCTTTCATGTGTTCTCATCAGAGGCACCTGGGAAGGTGACAGGATGGAGAGAAAGGCCTCTCCTGATGACCTCAGCCAGCTCATACTGGGAGACCCTAACCTGAATACAAGGGGCTGTGAAGGGGTGATATTGGGTGCCCACAGAAAGGGCTCTGAGTGTCACCTTTGGCGCCTCTGCCATCGGTTCTCCAACACTGGATTAGACCCACAACTCTGAATTCTGCCTGGAAGCAGATGGGCAGCCAGTGGAGCTGCTGTAACAGAGACAAGACCACAGATGGAAGACAAGACGGACAAAGACAGTAGGATAAAATGGGCACAAAATATAGGGCTTGATATTGATCATTGAACACAGATTTGAAAAATTAATATACAGATTACTAAATCTGTAAACTTTAAAGAAAAAATACGCCAGGTGTATGTCGCTTGCAACATTAGCTAAAATGTACACAAATGTACCAAACAAATGTTGGAATTGGAAGACACAAGAGAGAAGTTTTTTTAAATCATATGTGGTGGATGTGTTAAGAAGCATGAGTCTATTGAAGAAAGGCACATGATTACTGACAAAATATCTTGTCATGTAATTTACCGCTTAAGGCTGAATTCTTTTTAGTAAATATAGTGCGAAAGATAGGAGACATGAAAACGAGACATTTAGTGATACTTGTAACTTTAGCCAGAATTTTATATGTGATGTACCCTACTTTTCCAATCTATAAAGTGCCTCCATGTATAAGACAACCCTAATTTTCCAGGCTGAAAACCCTGGGGTTCGCTCATCGGCTTATTTCTATTTATAAGACGACACTAAATTTTTAGTCTAACAGTTTTAGTAAAAAAAATATAGCCGTATACATGGGAAAATACAGTGGAAAATAAATGAGATACCAAAACAAGAAGAATCGATGCATTTGAAAGCTTGGAAACGTTTTATAGGGGAATTTGCAATAAGGTTTGAAGGAAAACTTTTAAAAATGCAATGGAAATAGATGGTAAAGAAAGCTAATAAGAGCAACAATGATTTGACAGTAGGGCCAATCCATTATAAAATGTAATATGCTGGAATAAGTTTAAAATTACGAAAGTTATTGTACTCGTCTCCCTCCAAAACACTTTCTTTTTCCTTGTTTTTATTTTTACACTATCCCCTTCTTTTCATGCTACCACCCTTGATACTTCCTTTTTACTTTGAATAAAAATATTTTTTAAAAGTTAAAAAAAAAAACGGGTGGGCTTTGAAACACTGTACAGTATAATCGTAGTACCACATAACACATGTAGGAAAAGCATTGTTCACCATCATATGTCAAGGGTAGATTATTGTAACACTCTTTACATGGGGCTTCCCTTGGTCCTTATTCGGCGACTGCAGTGGGTGCAGAATGCACAGCCAGGTTGGTGGTTGGTGCGGGCAGATTTGACCACATCGTCCCAATCCTGACTCATCTGCACTGGTTGCCCGTTACCTCCCGAATAAGGTTCAAGGTGTGGATTTTGGTTTACAAAACCCTCCACGGCTTCGGCTTTGACTATCTGGCAGAGTGCATCTCCCAAAGATCAGTGCTGACTCGGCCCACCAGATCTTCTACGGCAGTGATGGCGAACCTTCCGGTCCCACGTCCCTTTAAAGAGAGTTTAAATTACTAAATAAATTGTGCCAAAAAATACCGTCCTCATGGCCACCGCGCTTTTTGAAAAAAAAGGAAAAAGAAAACCCGGTAATGCTCCCTTAACCGAGGTTTCTGTGACCCACCTTCCAGGCTGGGGAATTTTTGCCTCGCTTTAGAAATCCGGCTTTTAAGGAGGCAGACGCCATGGGACCTC
>JAHTLZ010000190.1:0-56730 GCA_023846285.1 Phrynocephalus versicolor
CACACCCAGCAAGCTGGGTACTCATTTTACCGACCTCAGAAGGATGGAAGGCTGAGTCAGCCATGAGCCTGATACCTGGGATTCATATTCCCATTCTAGGAGTCCAAATCCTAAAAAGTGCAATTTTGCACAATTGTTGGACACTTCTCATAGAATCATAGAGTTGTTGGGAGAGACCTCAAAGGGCCATCTAGTCCAACCCCCTGCCATGCAGGAACCCCATCACAGGACTCCCGAGGGCCATCCAGACTCTGCTTAAAAACCTCCAAAGAAGGAGACTCCACCACACCCTCATTTGGGGCAGCATCTTACACTGCCGAACAGCTCTGTCATGAAGTTCTTCCTAATGTTCAAAGAGAATCTCCTTTCCTGTAGTTTGAGACCATTGCCCCGATTCCTAGTCTCTGAAGCCATGGAAAACAAACCTGTTCCCTCTTCAATGTGACATCCTTTCAGAAATTTAAACATAGCTATCATATCCCCTCTCAGTCTTCTTTTAGAGAGGCTAAACATTCCCAGTTCCCTAAGCCGTTCCTCATAAGACATTTCCTCCAGACCCTCAACCATCCTGGTCGCCCTCCTCTGCACCCGCTCGAGGTTGTCAACGTCCTTTTTAAATTGAGGCGCACAGAACTGGACACAGGACTCCAGGTGGGGTCTGACCAGAGTAGAATAGAGTGGTACTATCACTTCCCTTGATCAAGACACTATGCTTCTGTTGTTGCATCCAAGAATCGCATTGGCTTTCCTGGCCGTCGCATCACACTGCTGACTCATGTTCAATTTGTGGTCCAGCAAGACTCCCAGATCCCTTTCACAGGTACTGTTTTCCAGCCAGGTGTCTCCCATCCTATATCTGTGCAATTCATTCTTTTTACCTAGATGTAGCACCCTACTTTGAATCCCAGGTTGTGAGCACAGTTTTAGCTGCAGGACAGGCATTTAACCACTGCGCCATGAGGCTCCTATAACAGTTTTTCCCCTTTTCTTTTTCCACTTTTCTGGCAGGGTTGAGAAGAAAGAACGAGCTCGTTTAAAGACAGTGAAATTTAATTCAAAAGCAAGAGGCGACAAAGGGGTGAGTGTTGGGGCCGTTGCCTGTCTCACTGGCTGTCCTCTGAGGGTAAACTTCCTCACTTGCGCCACACAGGCCTTGGTAGCGTAAAGCATGGCTCCCACGGATCAAGGAAGCCACCCGTGGCCAGTGGGGCAAATGTGGACTCCTGGAGCTTTTCGTAAAGGAGGGGGGGCGCCTGTGGTGCGACTTCCCTTGCACGGCGGCCACTCTCATTGCTAGCCTGGTTTCTGTCCTGCTTTCCCTTCTTTGGGATGGCGACACTCAAAGGAACCTCACCAAGCAGATACTTTTTAAAAATAATAATAATAATAAACATGGCAGTAAGGCGCCTTGGGTCCTTTTGGGGAGAAAGGTGGAGTGGAAATATTTTAAATTTACAAAGAAAGAAGGAATTAGAGGGAGAACTCAAAGGCACCCCAATCATAGAATCATAGAATCATAGAATTATAGAGTTGGAAGAGACCTCATGGGCCATCGAGTCCAACCCCCTGCCAAGCAGGAACCCCTTCACAATATTTCCGACAGATGGCCATCCAGCCTCTGCTTAAATACCGTCAATGTTGAAGAGCAGCATTTTTTTTTTTTAAAAAAAAAGGTGTTTCTGTACCAAGGCACACCCCAGGATGGCCTGGCCCATCTCTCCTGCCCCCTCTCCTGGTGGCCACCTTGGGACCCACCCTGGGAGACTGCCCCTGAGCCTGATTCCAAGGGATCCTCTCCACGTGAGAGGGCAGCCTTCTGTGGGCTGCTCTGAGAAAACAGCAGGGCAGGAGGCAAAGAATGGAAGGAGCGGGGATTTATTTCTGGGAGAATCTTTGTGGGTCACAGTCTGCTTCCTCAGATAGTCCCCTTCCTTGAGGAAATGGAGATTCAGATCCAGCAAAGCTCCCCCTCGGCACACGCACACACATTGCTTAGCCTTGAAGGTGCCACAGGGCTTTTGCTGCACATAAAGCAAAAAAGTCAAGTGTTCTGCTTCTATACTGCCCGGGGCCACTTCAAGGAGTCTCTGGGCGGTTTACAGTTTAATTCCAGTGATGCAGGCTACACATTGGCCCTGCCCCCCCCTGCCCCGGGCAAGCTGGGAACTCATTTTACCGACCTCGGAAGGATCTGCTGCCCCAGATGGAGACGGCAGAGGAGTGGGGCTGCTGCGTCCTCTGAGGCTGTGACGCCCTTTTCCCAAACTGGATGGTCAAAGGGAGGCTCCAGCTGGAAGTTGGCCACCAGCGCCATCCTTGTGATCCTTCGGAGATCCCGCTGAGACGTTGTTTCCAGTCACCTCTGCCCGCCTTCCCAGGGACCTCCTGCAGCCTGAAGCGTCTGCCTGAGGACCTGCTGGGAACGGGAGACCCTGCAGTTGTGCACTCAGGCCGTTCAGGGGTGGGTTGCAGGGGGTGTCCCAGTGTGGATGTGGCCACGGTGGCTGGGGCCGGTAGCGAAGCTGCCCGGGGGGGAGGGGGGAGGGCCCAGGAGCGTTGCTGCCTGAGAAGGGTGGGCTGATGGACCTGGGGGAGGGGCGTGGCCACAGGCTTGGGTGGTGGGTGGGTGTCACTCCGGATGGCCAGCGTGCAAGGCCCGAGAGCTTTGTGGAGCCCCCGGCCTCTCCTCTCCGTGGCTCACCGGAGCAGGGGACCGAGCCAGGATCTGGCATGCACGCCTCCGCACCCGTCTCGTCTGTGCACCTTCAGAGGCGGTGCTTCCGTGGGTGCAGCCTCGTGCACCCGGGGCCCTCCCCGCGGGTCCTTCCTCCGCACTCTGGTTGCCTAGTGGAGGGTCCTGCCTTGCCCTTGGGACGCACGCAGCAGCCACCTTTGCCCTCTCCCGTGCCTGCCCGTATCCTCATCCTGCTCCCAGGCCACGCATGAGATCCGGAATGGAGAACCGAGTACGCTTGCCATTGAGAAACGACTGCCCGCCTGCCTGCCTTCTCTTACCCCCCCCCCTGCACCCCCTGTGCCTCTCTCCTCTCTTGCCTGTCTCTGTCATGGTGCGGGCGGGGGGGGAGGGGGTTGCGTGCTTGCCGGTGGCCGTCAGGTGAATATGGCAGCACCGGCTTCGTGATCACACCTAACTTTGCCGAAAAAAGAGAGGTGAATGGGGAAGAGTTCACGGAGCGGAAGAAGAGTAAGCCACCAGGGTGCTCTTTGTATCCCTCTCCCGTGTCCTGTGACAACGTCCATCCGCCTGTCCCTCCCTCACCTTTGACCTGGCCGGAGCCCCATGGTCCCTGCTGATCTGGGAGGAAAGAGCTTGTGTCAAATCAGGGCCCTGGCAGAAAAGTGGTCGCAATCCTGCCTCTCCCCACCCTGTCCCCTTCTAATCCCTTCGTACTAATGAGGCACAGTATTCAGAGAAAAAGCAGCGAGAGTTTTACTAATGTTAATCTGCACTTAGAACTGGAAGCTTAACTCTTGCCGGAAGCCAAAGCCTTTGAACACCATAATTAAACACCCAGAGCCTCCTCGGCATTTTTTCCTCCTGGGTTTTTGTTTTGCTTTTGCTTTTGGGGCTGACTTTATCCCCTCTGCATGCCAGGCAGGAGGCAAGCTACTCTGTCGGTCCACTAACCACGGGGCAGAGACGTTTGCTAGGCAGGAGAAAGGGGCTCTCTCTCCCCCCGCCCCAACCCCAAGGGGGAGCATGTCATCGCTCAAGGATTTCTTTAGAGGAACCCCACGGGCATTTCCTTTGGTTGCCGTGGGTCCTAATCGAGAACCAGGGCTGTGGGGCAAGCTGTGCTGGTGGCCTCCTAGTCCGAAAGGAGCTGGTGGCCTCTGAGCCCGCCCAGGCTCCTGCCTCTGCTGCCTGGATTGCCTTGCCCGGCCGATGGACCGTGGGGTGGCCCCGGCCCAGCCCTTCCCAATGGGGCCATTCTCCTCCCAGGGCAGGGCAGGGAGGGAGGGACGGGCCCCAGTGGGCCTTGGCAGCCGGTGACTTGCTTGCCAGGCAAGGGTGCTGTGCCAGTCCCTGGATTTGCCTCCAGGGACCACAAGTCTTCAGAGAGTGGCCTCCATCGGTCCCGATACCAGAGGCCAGTGGCTGGAAGTATGTGCTACCGGGAGAAGGCCAGATCCCTGGGCTGGAGGAGGAGGAGGAAGAAGGGCTAACTCTGGCCCCACTTGTGACTGCCACTTGTGACCCGCCTGCCGGCCACGGTGCTCCATTTGGGGCATGGTGACAGGCCGGGGGGGAGGCACGATCTCCAAAGCCCTCCCAGCCCTGGCCCACCCCAGCCCTTCTTGGAGGGGCTGTTGGGACCCTGCGCTTTCTTCTCCCATTAGAAGTGTGGCAACCCTCAGCTGCCTTAGCCAGCCCTCCCACCCAGGCCAGCCCCACGGCTGCTAGGGGGTCTACAGCTCCCACCTGTTTCAGCTTGTGCTGCTGGCAATGAGACAAGGTCAGAGTTGCCGTTGCAAACCTCGGCAGGACATGGGCGTTAAGGGCAATGGGTGGCCTTCCTGGCGCCCTCCCCCCCATGCCAGTGGGCGTTGGGGGGGGAGCAGATTTCAGACTGAGAATGCAGTGAGGCCTGGGCCGTGCTGGCGGCCTGGGCTTCTGGGCAAGCTGCTTGGCCAGAGAGAAGACCGTTCTCAGCCTGGCAACGTCTCCCCGTTTGCGGCCGCCCGAAGTCTGTCCTGCTGCTTCAGGACTGCTTCGCAAGAGGTCCTGCTGCTGCTGCTGCTGCTGCTGCTGCTGCTGCTGCTTCCACCGCTGCCACCTCTGCCACTGCTGCCGCCCCTCCTGCTGGCCCCGCTGGGCCCTGCGGGTCCTGCAAGCCGGCCTCCCCACGGAGGCAGCTGGGGCTGGGCCCCTGGGACCCACTGGACGCCCTCCGACCTCCTCTGTTTTGCCCCTCCTCCCTTCTCTTCTCCAGCAGTCATTCAATGACAAGCGTAAAAAGAACCTCTTTACCCGAAAATTCCCTTTCTACAAGAACAAGGACCAGAGTGAGCAGGAGACCAGCGATGTGGACCGTAAGTATGCGGGTGGGGGCCGCAGGCAGCAGCAGGAGGCGGCTGGCCTGGTTCAGAGAGGGTTCCACGAGCAGCCCCCCTCCCCCGACGGGGGTGGTGGGGGGCGGGGCAGGGGGCGAAGCTGCTGAGACCCTCCATGGGGCGTCCAGCCCCTCCTGCCAAGTGCAGAGGGGCCCTTTAATTCTCCTCCTCTTTGACCTGCAGAGCGAGAAGGGACCCCCCCAGGGGGTCCTTGGTAAAGTGTGATGGACCCCCTGAAACTGGGCATCTGCTTGGCTCCCTCCTCCCCCCCCAACACCCCCACCGCCCGGCAGCTGCTCTTGGAACCCCCTGGCCCACCACGGTGGCAGCCCCACTCCCGGAATCTGTGACTGACCCTTGTTTTCTTTGTGATTGTCTCTTTCCTGCTTTCCCTCTGGGAACCTCTCTCTGCAGGAGATCCCTGAAGACATGGGATCAAAAGGCCTGAGTAAGTGACCTGCCTGGCGACCCCCCCCCAGGCCCCCCCCGGCCCCCACCTTGGGTCCGGCCCGGGCTCAATCCATGGTGGCTGCAGCTGCTCAAAGGAACTCCCGTTCCATCAGGGCCTGCCTTTCCCTCCCCCCCCCCCCCCCTTTGGGGCTGGGCTTTCTTTCTAACAGTGGGCCGTCTCACGGGTAATGGTGTGATCTGGGCTCTCTCCAAGCCTTGGTGCCCCCCCCCCACTCTCTCCGTGTGTTTACCTTGCTCGTGCCCTCCTCCCAGTAATGAAATGTGGCAATGGAAGGCTTCTTTCTCTATGGGGCCCCGCCAAGGAGCTGGCCAGAATCATAGAATCATAGAGTTGGAAGAGACCTCAAGGGGGCATCTAGTCCAACCCCCTGCCATGCAGGAACCCCCATCACAATATTTCCGACAGATGGCCATCCAGCCTCTGCTTAAAAACCTCCAAAGAAGGAGAATCAACCACCCTCCGTGGCAGCATATTCCACTGCCGAATAGCTCTAACTGTCATGAAGTTCTTCCTAATGTTCAAATGGAATCTCTTTTCCTGTAGTTTGAAACCATTGCCCCGAGTCCTAGTCTCTGAAGCCATGGAAAACAAACCTGCCAAGGTGTCTCTCCTGCCAGGCCCCACGTGGGCAGCTACAGAGGCCGCCTTACAACCAGTCACCTTGAACCCCATTGGAAGGGGCTGCCGGCCTTTCCCTTCTCCAGCTTTGGACTCGGGGTCCTGGCGGTTGCAGCCCCTTCCCTCTTTGCCTCTTGCGCTCCTGAGTTGGCCTGCACAAGCCCCCTCCCTCTTGTCCCTCCTGAAGTGCCCCAGAGGCCCCCCCGCGGGCACCACCCAGGCTGCTCTCTCTCTCTCTCTCTCTCTCTCTCTGGCTGCCGGGCACCTGCTTTAAAAAAGCCAGCCCCTTCCTTCCATCCCCTGCTCCTTTCCTGGACTGCCTTCTTTCCCCCACTTGGGGTGTCTCAGACCCAGCTTAAAGGAGAGCTCCCTGGCCCTTGCCGCTCTCCTCCTCCTCCTCCTCCTCCTGAGCAGACCACGCCCAGGCACGAGGGTTGTGCCTGCAGAGTCCCTCTGGGTGACTGGCACCCCTCAGAGTCTAGAGAGAAACCATGGAGACCCCCTCCCCTCCTGTGGGGCGGTCCTCTCCAGCTGCTGAGCCCAGGGTCGTCCTAGGTAGCCCAGGGGAAGAGAGGGGGTGGCAGGTACACACCCTCTTGCTTCCCTTGCTGCCCCCCCTCCCCCCGGTGCCACCACCGTGCGGGTTATGTTCAGCAGCAAGGCATGCATGCGGTGGTACGCAGGCAGCGTGAAATGGAATCCCGAGCAGGAGGAAGGCACACCCAACCAGGGGAATCAGGTTTCAAGGCACGGGCACAGGATGTCCAAGATTGCCGCTCCCGCCTGTGTCAGCTCCATCCTGCCACGGCCTTGGTCACTTTCAGGTGACCTCTCCTTGTTTCTCTCTTTGTTGAAAATTATTTTAGTCTGCCTTTCTCCTAGAAGGATCCAAAGCAGTTTAGAGTGTTAAAAATGAATGGTATAAACACTGAAAGCAATGTATTATGACAACATTAAAAAGACTTAGAGAAATATATTCAAAGCTCACAGAAAAAAGCAGCACTAAAAACATTTAAAAACAACAAGAGCTCAACAGCCCTTTAAACATAAACTCCTAAACAGCCAGTCACCCAGGGAAAGCCTGTCTCAAGAGGAAGGGCTTGGCCAGCTGGCCAAAGGGCATCCAAGATGAGGCCAGCCTGGCCTCCAGTGGGAGGGAGTTCCAGAGGCTGGGAGGAGCAGCCACAGAGAAGGCCCTGCTCTCCCATGTCCCCACCAAATGCACCTGGGAAGAGGACGCGATCTTAATGCCTGGGCAGCTCCTAGACTAGGGAGGGGCCGTCCTTGGGGTCGCTTGGACCCAGCTGGCTGCCTTGGGCGTTGTAGGTGAAAGCCAGCCCTTTGAACTGGGCCCGTCCTCCTCCCCTCTGACTCTTCTCCAAAACGGCAAGAGAAAGGTCCGAGCAGTTGGCTTGGGCAGGGACAAGGGCTCGGAGCAGGACCGGCCATTGAGTCCAAGGCGGCCTCCACCACCACCACCGCCTCCTCCATTGAGCCCTCTCTTTGTGGCGGTGGTGGCCCTTGGGGGTTCTGCTTTCTGTCCCTAGGGGCCCAGCTGAAGAATGCCACTCCCACCCCTTGGGGAAACACAGCTGAGATGAAGACCCCCCACCCCCTAAATTTGCTTGGGGGAGCTGAGGCCTCCCGGAAGGGCACTTCTCCCAAAGAGCCTCCTCAGGTGACCCCCATCACCCCCTTGCCCACTGGCACTGTGGCAGAGCCAAACCCCCCCCCCCCAGGAGGTTCCAGGTCCAGTAAGAGGGCCTTGCTTCTTTCCGGGCGGCCTATGGAGTACTCCATTTTGCATGCGGACACGGACCGTCTCCCCTCTCGTGAAGGGACCTGGGTGTGGGGCGGTTTTTGGGCCGAGTCCTCCACGGAGGTTCCTGCACTCAAGAGAGATTCTGGGGGCTGCCACTGAAGGTCGGGCAGTGGGTGCCAGGATCATTCTGGGATCCCTCTGTTTGGTTGCTGGACCTTACTCAGAGAGTGCTCAACCAGCGGCAAGGTCGGGCTCCCGGATGTTTGAAAGCCATCTTGGCTGCCCACGCAAGGGAGCACACGCACTGAGCTCTCCAGGTCCACCTGACATTAACCCTCTAATGTCTGAATGTAGATCTTGCCACATTCCAACATCCCTTCTCAAGATCTAACATGAAAACATTAAATTACATCATCATTTTTAATAGGTTTTATTGGTTTCTTTGTAGGTAAGGGGGGAAGGAGGAAAGGAGGAAGGGGTGAGTAAGAGGGAAGGGAAAGGAAAAATAGGGAACAATAGGTACATTGGATACAGACTGAAAAACAAAGACCAAACATTATTAAGTACCAAATTAATACTATATATCAGTCAGTGTATACAGCTTAACGGTTGTCAAGCTCAGCAGCCACACCTTGTCATCTTCCTATGAAAAGTTCTTCACGATCTCCTTTCAGGTAGCCAGCAAGTTTATAGATTTCCATACAGTCTCTTATCTTACAATACAGCTCTTCCTCTGTTGGGATTTCAGCTTGTTTCCAGAACTGTGCATACAAAATCCTAGGAGTTACAATCATATATTATATTACATAGTTTTGATCCTGTAAAATGCACCTATCTGCTATGTTGAGTAAAAATTACCCTGGCTTAAAATCTAATTTAGTTTTTAATGCTCTCTCTATAAAACTCTTTACCCTAGACCAGGCCTGCCCAAAGTCCAGCCCGGGGACCAAATCTGGCCCGTCAGGCCATTCTGAGTGGCCCGCGGCTGGCCAGCCCGCCCCTCCCTCCCTCTCCTTCGCCCCATGTTTTTTTTTTTTTTAAATCTTCTGCCAACACTTACACCTGCGGGAAGCTTTAGGGGCTGGGCAGGCCGGCCGGCCGGTGAGCAGAGGCTTGTAGGGCTGGATGGGCGGGCGAGGGGTCGGGCCACCAGCACCACCAGGAAGCTTGTGAAGCAACCGGCCCCTCACACATTCTCAGCCACCAAATCTGGCCCTCCTTACAAAAAGTTTGGGCACCCCTGCCCTGGACCAATACATAGTTGCTTCTTTACATGTCCACCACATATGATAAAACGTACCCGGATTCTTTTTGCACTTCCAACACCTTGCATCACAATTATACATTTTGGACAGACAGTGCGGAGAAAGGTGCCATTTGTAAAACATCTTATAACAGTTTTCTTTATAGGATACAGCTTTGAACTGTTTCACTGTTTTCCATAGAGAGTCCCATTTATCCAAATGTATTGAATAACCAAAGTTTTCCGCCCATCTAATCATACAATCTTTAACCATTATTTCATTAGTTTTCAAGTCTAACAAAGAATTGTAGAATTCTAGATCAGCAGGTCCATTGAAGCCCAACACATGTCAGTGCGTGAAAACAAAGCATGTGGGTTCGAGAAAAAGGTAAACCCACTCTGGGGGGGATTTTTCCTTCTCCAGATGTCTTGCAATTCCAAGATATCTATTGCCTCCAAGAATGATCTTGGTAGTGTATTGACTGCGGATTTAGCCTTTACCCCTTTGACGGTTTCTCATCTAATTCAGGAACGTGGACTGCATTGAAATCCCCCAGCACCATCACTTCTTGATTGTCAAACTGCAGAAGTTTTTGTGATAAATCATTTAAAAAAATTAATTCTTTCAAGTTTGTCATTGGGGGCATAAATGCCAGCGATAATTGTGGTTTTGCCTTGAATTTTGGCCTGTACAAAGATCATTCTACCATCAGAGTCCTTTTCCAGGAGGGTTGGTTCCAGCTCAGGTTTGATATAGAGGGCCACGCCATTTCCTTTCTTGTCTTTATGGGAAGCTGAGAACATTATTCCTAATTTTCCCTTTTGTAAATGTCTTGAATGTCTTTGAAGAATATGAGTTTCCTGTAGACAGGTGACATGGGGTCTCTGCTTTTGAAGGAGCGTAAAGACTTTGTTTCGTTTGGAAGGGGAGTTCAATCCTCTCACGTTCCATGTAATAATTTTATGCTCCATCTTTTTACTTATGCTGTAGTAGCATTTTTACTGGTTTTTTTCTCCCTCAAATGTCTCTCTGGCTTATCTTCTCCTTTGTTGTCCTTCTTCTGGAGAGCGGTCATCGCTCCGGAGGCCGCTTGGGTCCCTAGATTAGACTGCACGCTTGTTGCATCTTCATCATCCGAGGACATGCCAGAGGTGGATGGTTGGACGTAGCCCAGCTTGTCAGCATTTTCTTCAGCAAAGGCCCTTGCTTTCTTAAGAGAGTCCAACCTTCGAGTTTTCTTCTCCCATTGTAAACTCAAGCCTTCTGGGTATATCCATTTGTATCTTATGTTCTGTTTGAACAGGAGGTTTGTCAGAAAGCTATACTCTTTTCATATTTGATGAACTCTCCAGGGGATCTCTTTCAGGATATTAACTTTGGATTCTTTGATTTTTATGTCTTGGCTTTGAGAAAATTGCAGGATTGCATCTCGAATATCGTGTCGTACGAATTTCACCACAACTTCAGGGGGCCTTTTTTGCTTCCTTGTGAAGGCTGTGGATCAACGATAGATTACATCGACCTCTCTGAGGAAGTCATCCAAGGGGGCCTTCAACAAGCCCACCAGGGCTTCTCCAACCAGTCTGTATAAATCCTTGCTCTCTTCTTGAGGCAGATTCTGAATTTGGATCATCTTGGCTGAGGCCTCTATTTCGAGATTCAGAATGTCCTTCTGAGAGTTCTCTGCAATAGACTCCAGCTCCTCCAATCGATATTCTATCACGTCTATGTTTTGTTCAATGGCTTGAATCTTGGAATTAAATTGATCCAGACGTTCATCTACTTTTTGAAACCCAGCTTGCATTTCCCTTTTCATTTCTGTAAACCCTCTGGCCTGGTCTAAAGATAGCTGTTTAAGCATGTCCATGATGGGTGCTTAACCCATAGGTTGCGAGGTCGATTGATCCATGATCGTCGGGGTAAGATGGACTAGGGTTTTAGTAAGGCAGACTGAAGTGGATTTTTGGGCATTAGATGCCGATGAAGGAGTGTTCGATTTACTCATGCCTCTGCCACAGTTTAAAACTCAAAGAGAGCTGTTCAACATTCAGTTCCAGTTAGTATATGAGAAAGATGAAATTTCCTTTAGGTAAGTTGGTGTTCTTTGACCAGAAAACCAGCAGATGGTGCTGTTCAACAACCAACTGGCTCCATTCGTATTCACATAAACAAGAGAAAGTGAAAATGAAAGCTTGCTTCCGTATTCACACAGGGGGGGGGTGAAATCCAGCTCCGATCACCTCCCCGCCCCCGTTAATAAGCTCAGCTTAGCATGGTGTGGTAGAAAAGAAATTAAAGTATTTGCTTATTCCTAGCTTGAAGGTAGACACTTGTTTTGTCTACTTACGATTCGGGGGGGGGGGAGATGTCTGAGAATGGTCATCCGACAACTCCAGCAGCTGAGTGTGAACCGCACCTGATAGCCCGGCCAAAACCAGGGTAACTTCTGGCCCCGGTGAGTATCTTTCTGGTTCTTAAAACTCCTCAGATTTGCTGGGGCATCCGAGACGCTGGCTGGGAGCTTCAGCAGGCGTCCGGACTCGTCGCCATCTTGCCCAGCCTCCAAAATTACATCATCATTAACATCATCTTTCATCAATTTTGTTGGAATTGGGATCTAACATATTCAGCATTTCATGAAGATATGCAAATTCCTCTCAGTGGTTTGGTCAAAATATCTGCAACCATTTCATTAATAGGGCAATATTCAATCTCAATCGGTCCCTTCTGATACAAATCCTTCACAAGTTGACATTTCAGTCCTATTGCTCTCCTTCTAACTTATGTACTTTCTCCTTTACATATTACAATACAGGCTTGATTGTCTTCAAACATCGCTATGGGTGAAAGGCCACTAATCTCAAAGTCTTTTAACAGATGAAAGATCCCTTCCAGTTCATTGCATGCATTTGCTGCTGATATACATTCTGCTTCTGCTGAATGTACATCAGCAGAAGCAGAAGACGGCCACAGTTTGCCTTCTGCTAGTCCAATCAATGAGATGATCTCCAGAATAAAACAGGTATGCACTGGTTGATTTATAGTCTGATGATACTTCTCCCCAACTGGCATCCATATATCCTATTAATCTGGGTTTTTCACAAGGCGATATCTTTAATTTGAAACCCTCTGTTCCTTTCAAATATTTTGTCACTCTCTTTATGGCACTCCAGTTATGATGATTTGGTGAACTCACCCAAGCCACCTTGGGTCCTTTTCCAAGGAGAAAGGTGGGATAAAATACTCTAAAATAAATAAAATAGAATTTCTGCTTAAGGTATTAACCGCTACTGTAATATCAGGCCTTGCAGTTTTACTCAAATAAAGGAGTTTGCCTATAGCTTCTTGTTATTCACTGTTGTTTCTAAGTGGCTGTCCATCTTTCAATTTCAAGTAGGCTGGTACTACTCACTGTTTTACAGTTCTTCATGCCACAGATTCAATGAAGTCCATGAGTTTACATTTCCGACTTAAAAGAGAACTACCATAATTAAGTCTTTCAACTTCCATTCCAAGATAGTGTTTTACTTCTCCAAGTTGTTTAATCTCTATTTCCCCTTTCAGTTTATCAGCTATCTCCTTAATGTCCTCTTTGTGTTGGCAACATATTAGTAAATCATCTACGCAAGTCAGAATATATTGGTACCGTCCATCCTTAAGTCTCGTATATAGACACGGTTCAGCCTTTCCTTGCTTAAACCCTTGGTGTTATAGAAGACTTGTTAATTTATCATAACAACTTTTTACTGATTGTTTTATATACTCTCTTATTAAGTTTACAAACAAGACTTCCTTGTCCTCTTTCTTGATATCCCTCAGGTTGCTCCATATAAGTTTCTTCTGAAAGGTCTACATTAAGGAAAGCAGTTTTAACATCTAGATGTTCCACAAACACGTTTCTTGAACTTGTAATACTGAGAAGTGTCCTAAGTGTTGTATCGATGCAGACATATCAAAATAGGCAATGCCATATTACTGAGAAAATCCTTTTGCAACTAGACGTGCTTTATACTTATCCACACTTCCATCTGGATTGAGTTTAATTTTATAAAACCCTTTACCTCCAGTGGCTTGTCTATCAGAAGGTAAATCAGTAAGAGTCCAAACTTCTTTCTACTGTAGAGATTGCTATTCTTCCATGGCTTCTATCCATTTATTTCTCTCTGAAGCAGGTAACTTACTGATTTCTTTGCTGGTTCCTTGATGGGTTGAAGATTTTCACAGAATCCATGTCTTTATTACCTCTCTTGTCTTACAGTAGTTGTTGTTTCTATTTCATTTGGTCCAGTTCCTGCTTCCCCTTCTGTTCTGGTAAACTCTCCAGAAGGTGGACTTGCCAGCTGACTTGTGATCTCTACGGATAACCATTCGACCAATTCTTGTGAAACAATCTCTATGCTCTGTAAACTAGTTGCCACTGTAGGTTGTTATCTCTTGCCTTATGTTTCTCTCATCTACATATACAACATTACAACATTTAACTTCAAAAGTCTCGGGATTCAAAATTTTGTACCTTTTCCCACCAGTGTGGTAGAAACATAGAGTTGGAAGAGACCTCAAGGGCCATCCATTCTAACCCCCTGCCATGCAGGAACCCCATCACAGTATTTCCAATGGATGGCCATCCAGCCTCTGCTTAAAAACCTCCAAAGAAGGAGACTCCACCACCCTCCTTTGGGGCAGCATCTTCCACTTATGCCGAACAGCTCTAACCGTCAGGAAGTTCTTCCTAATGTTTAAATTGAATTTCTTTTCCCGTAGTTTGAAACCATTGCCCCAAGTCCTAGTCTTTGAAGCAATGGAGAACAAACCTGTTCCCTCTTCAATATGACATCCTTTCAAATTTTTAAACATAGCTATCATATCCCCTCCCAGCCTTCTTTTTGTAAGGCTAAACATTCCCAGTTCCCTAAGCCATTAGACATTTCTTCCAGACCTTCAGCCATCCTGGTTGCCCTCCTCTGCACCCGCTCGAATTTGTCAACATCCTTGTAAAATTGAGGCGCAAAGAACTGGGCACAGTACTCCAGGTGGGGTCTGACCAGAGCAGAATAGAGTGGTACTATCACTTCCCTTGATCTAGACACAATGCTTCTGTTGATGCACCAACAATCGCATTGGCTTTCCTGGCCACCGCATCTCACTGAAAAGGTCAACAGGCATGTGGATTTGGGTGAACCGGTGGATATAGTCTATCTGGATTTTCAAAAGGCTTTTGACACAGTCCCTCACCAAAGGCTGCTGAAAAAATTGCACAGTCAAGGGATAAGAGGGCAGGTCCTCTTATGGATTGAGAACTGGTTGAGATCCAGGAAATGACACGAAATTTTTCTGGGTGGTAAAAACCAGAGAAGATTGTGAAGAGCTCCAGAAGGATCTCTCCAAACTGGGGGAATGGGCTGCCAAATGGCAAATGTGTTTTAATGTAGCCAAATGTAAAGTAATGCATATTGGGGCAAAAAAATCCAAACTTTATCTATCAACTCATGGGCTCTGAGCTATCTGTGACGGATCAGGAAAGAGATCTTGGTGTGTTGGTGGACAGCTCCATGAAGGTGTCTCCCCAATGTGTGGCAGCGGTGAAGAGGGCCAATTCCATGCTAGGGATTATCTAAAAGGGGATTGAAAATAAAACAGCCAACATTATAATGCCATTATGCAAAACTATAGTAAGGCCCCACCTGGAGTATTGTGTACAATTCTGGTCACCACATCTCAAGAAAGACATAGTGGAACTGGAAAAGGTGCAAAAGAGAGTGACTAAAATGATTACTGGGCGGTGGCACCTCCCTTATGAGGAAAGGCTAAAACTTTTGGGGCTCTTTAGTCTGGAAAAAAGGTGCCTGAGGGGGGATATGATTGAGACATACAAAATAATGCAGGGCATGAGTCAAGTGGATAGAGGGAAGCTCTTCTCCCTCTCACAAAATACCAGAACTAGGGGACATGCACTCAAATTGAGGGCTGGGAGAGTAAGAACAGACAAAAGAAAATATTTTTTCACCCAGCGCGATGTTAGTCTATGGAACTCCCTGCCACAGGATGTGGTGATGGCATCTGGCCTGGATGCCCTCAAAAGGGGATTGGACAGATTCCTGGAGGAAAGTCCATCACAGTTTACAAACCATAATGGAGATGTGTAATCTCCAGGCTTGAAACCGGGGTACTTCAAGGGCCAGATGCAGGGGAGTGGTATCAGGAGAGAGATATCTAGTCTCATGCGCTCCCAAACACATCTGTTGGGGCCGCTGTGCGATACAGATAGCTGGACTAGATGGGCCGTTGGCCTGATCCAGCGTGGCTCTTCTTATGTTCTTATGTTCTCATGTACTGCTGACTGCTGTTTACTTTGTGGTCCACCAAGACTCCCAGATCCCTTTCCCAGGTACTCTTTTCCAGCCAGGTATCTCCCATCCTATATCTGTGCAATTCATTCTTTTTACCTAGATGCAGCACCCTACATTTCCCTCTGTTGAAACCCATTCCATTAGCACTCTAATCTGTCAAAGAGTTTTTGGATTTTCATCCTATCTTCTAGGAATTAGCAACCCCTCCGAGTTTGGTATCGTCTGCAAATTTAATTAGCATACTCTCTATTCCTTCCTCCAAGTCATTAATAAAGATATTGAACAGCACTGGACCCAGAACAGAACCCTGGGGCACCTTACTGGTCACATCTCTCCAAGCTGAAGAGATGCCATTTATGATCACCCTTTGGGTGCAATCAGTCAACCTATTCCAAATCCACCTAACAGTAGCACTGTCTATCCCACTTTCTACTAACGTCTTAGCAAGACTTATGAGGTGTTACTGTTCTAGTCCAGTACACTTCCACTGGGCTACCGAGAACATCGCTCTTTGCAGAGTTTAAAAATCATGCACAGAGAAAGAGTTGCAAACGTGTAGTTCAGTTCTTCAAAAAACAAACTAGGATTTATTTGAAGTCAGCTCCAAAAACAAACGTAGAGCTCTCTTACAAAATGCCGACACCACCCAGAAGAGTAACAGAAAGACAAAAGGAAGGAGGAGGAAGCGGAGGCTCAAACATTCCTCCTTAAATACAAAACACAACACATGTGATTATTTTACAGTGAGATAATTCTTTTCAGAATTCTTTCAGTTGCAGCTTGTCAGCGTCTCGGGCTTCAGAAAACCTAACAGGACTACCATGAGGAACCTTATTGAAGGCCTTACTGAAGTCCAGATAAGCAATAGCCACAGCATTCCCCTGATCCACCAGGCCTGTAATTTTATCAAAGAAAGAGATCAAATTAGTGTGGCATGACTAGTTCCTAAGAAACCCGTGTTGACTTCTTGTAAGTCAACATATAGTTGGGTAGCCAACTATAGTTCCAGTTTCAGCTCGAGGATCAAGTTTCCCTCTTTTCTCATTTGGAATATGAGAGTAATCTTTAGCACCAAAAGCTTTTATATGCTTTAAACCGGGTCTCTTTCCAAACCATAATTCAAAAGATGTTTTACCTGTCACTCTACTAAGGACTCTATTATGTAAATAAGTTGCTGTAATTACTGCTTCATCCCACAGAGAATTGGGTAATTCAGCTTCTGTTAACGTAGACAATAGCCATTCCCTGTAGTGTACGGTTCAATTTTTCGGAACATTCATTTTGTTGAGGAATATGGAATATAGTAACGTTATGTTCTATGCTTTTCTGCTCCATAAATCTCTTAAAATCTGCATTAAAATTATCCACCCCATCAGTACATAATGTTAAGAGTGCTTTACCAAATTGATTCTTATTTGCAGCTACATAGGATTTGAACTTTTCAAGAGTCTCATCTTTACTTTTAAGTTTATATACATAACTGTACTTATTCTTGAATTCAGTGAAGGTAAGAAAATATGTATTTTTGCCTAAATCTGAATAGACCTCTTCCAGGAACTCTTTAGCCTGTACATTAGATTGTCCAGTATAACTGGGAGCAGTTTCCTTTGCTTTTATGCAAATTTCCCATCTCTCTTTTGTCTTACTACATTTAGGAGCATTAATTCCACAGTTTTAATACTCTGCATGTTTCTATGTTCTAATTTCACATATATCTTGCCATGTTTGGCATACAGGCCTTCCTTCATTTAATGCAGTGTTTACATTATCACTAACATCAACTATATAATGAAACCCATCCTTTCCATCAACCTTAAGTACAAGACCAGTTCTATCATTGATAACCTTTCCTGTGTCACTTTAATTTTTACAGAATAACCATTCTTTACAATCCTTTTAGTACCAAGTAAATCATTTGAGGCTTCAGGGACGAAAGTAGCATTTGTTAAAGTAAGGTTCACAACCTCATTTTTAGAAGTACAAAATTTTTAAAAGTACTGTTCCGGTTCCGAGCACAGACCTTCCTCTTCAGGCAAGCCTTCCCTGAATGAGGGGCTTCCTACTATATAACGTTACAGTATATGGATTGCCATACATGGTTGCATTGACTGATTTCATAAGGACACCAGTGTTTTCCATGTTACTTTCCACCCCTCATAATAGATTTTTCTTTTCTTGTTGCATGCTCCTTGTAGCTTTACTGTTATCTTTTAATGTTCTAAGATGCCTCTTTTAATTCCCTGTTCTTTATTTCAATATGTCTTAAATATTCTGGACTGTATATTGCCCCTCATTATTGTAAGCCACCTTGGGTCCTTTTCCAAGGAGAAAGGTGGGGTAAAATAAAGTTAAATAAATAAATAAATAAATAAATAAAATAATTAAATAAAAAAATTAAAAAGTTATACTTTGCTGATTTGCTTGTAATATCTTTGGTCTATTTTTGTATCAAGTTCATTTCTTGGAATTGACATATGTGAATGAAACTACCACTACCTAGAAGAAAATGTCTTTTATCATTCACACCTCCATAATCAGATATTTGGAACAGTTGGTTGTTATTATTATGAGCACCTCTGCCATTGTTAGACTTTTGACTGTATGTTATCTTAGATTTATCATGTGGTAGATTAGAATTTCCATGACTGCTAAAATGTTCCTGTCCACTAAGAGCCACTCTCATAGCAGGAACACTTCTACCTCTGGGTACTCAAGCTTCTGTATCTTTAAATCTACAGTATTGGGCTATTTGCCCAATTATTGAACACAAATAGCATCTCCTTTATTTTGAACCAGATCTCATTATCAATATAAGCATCTTATCCATTACTCTTTTAAGACCTGAGTCTCGTAAACAAGCTATTATATAATCTACATCCACCTTTGTAGTACACTCAAGCATAGCTTTCTGATTTGCCAAAGATTGTGGTAAACTAAGTAATATTTATTTATTTATTTATTTAATATGACAGTTTACAACATAGAGTAGCATAATAAAATAATAGAGTAACACATTTAACAAACCAAAATACAAACAACATATTATAAGCAAAAAAAACATAAATCAACAATAATAAACTAAAGTAAAGCTAAAATGAAAGTTAAAATAGCCAGGAGATTTCTAAATAAAAACGGGGGGGGGGGGGCAGAAAATAAGCAGTAAAAAGAATATTTATTTCAGAATCAGATATCTCTACTCCTGCAGATTGAAGCTCTGAAACAAGTTTTAACATTTCATCCAAATGCCCATCAGTTACTCCCTTCTTTCATTCTTATTTGACCTAGTGAAATATTTTGTCTTTAGCGCTTCATATAGTCCTTTAGATGTTTTATACTGTACTTAGCTACTAATGGAGTTTCATGGTCTTCTATACAGGAATATAACATTAAGGCTTTTGCTTCTTTCATTTTATATTACTTCTGTGCTTGCTGACTTTCAGGCATATCTTGGTCTGTAACATTTAAACAGTCTTGCACTTGAAGGGAAACTCTTAATCTTGCACCTCACATTTGAAAGTTCTTCTGGTTCAGCTTTGGGATTGCAAATACTGTTGTTACTTGCACACAGCTAAAAACATTCAGTAGATGTAGTAGCTGGAGCTGTAGACATCTCAGTGCTGCTAAATGCTGTCTTCTAATTGGCAAAATTAAGTTCCTTTCTGCTCTTCACAACTTCACTTTCAATTCACTGAAGATAGTTTTATCACTTTAAAAGAGCATTTACACGTCTCTTGTCAACTCAAACACTGACTCCCTTTTTTCTTCAGCTTTATCAGAGGCAAATACAACACACTCCCCAATTTAGAATGAAAGAATGTTTGCCAAAAATCCCTCTGTTTCACTGTCCGAAACTTCAAAAGGAAAGCCACAAAAATATATCCAAAAACAAAAGGAGCAGCAATCTTCAGCATCTTCTCAAAAACAGCTTATCAGTTTGCAGTTTGAAAAAGCAAACCATTCTTCTGCTACCAATTTGTTAGGATACAAAACTGAAGACACCAAACAAAAGTAAAGTATAAAACATAAACTTCATCTAAGTCTCTTAGAGAAAACGTAAACCGGAAATTCCCATTAAAACAAAAAATACTAACAGTACATAACAAACATACCAAACGAAGTAAAAACAAGTAAGGCGATGGCAGCTCACGCAACAGCCATGAAGTCAGGCAAACACTCACAGTCTGCCTCGCTCAGATGTTATGAGTACAGGTTAGAAAGAAAGAGGAGAAGGGTGGTGAGCAGGCAGGGACAACTCCTTTTGTAGAGCCACTCTAGTTAAAGGGACAGGCCTCATTAGTTCACAGTTCCAGGTGAGGCCCACCTGACATTAACCCTCTAATGTCTGAATGTAGATCTTGCCACATTCCAACGGTCTCCTCTGGTGTCCAGGCTCTTCCTGGCTCTTCTCCAGATGGGCACCCCGAGGTTGTGTTTTGTGCCGCTACTCTCGTGCCCCTCAGTTTCCATGTAAAACGTTGTTGGCTTGTTTGGACCACCTTGCCTCTCGGGCACTTTGTCACTCTGGTGTCCCCTTTCTTATTTCTCCCTTGTGTTTTTTGTTTCAGAGCACGTCACCTCCAATGCCAGCGACAGTGAAAGCAGCTACCGTAAGTGGGGCCTTTCGTCCCCCCCCCCCAAAATCTGGGCTACCTCTCGGGAGGCTGCGCTTCCTTCTCACTTGCCACCTCAGGCCTCGCCCCTTGGAGGCATAGCCATAGCGAAAGCTCTGCCCACGCCCCCACCACCACCTATCCGTGGTCCTCCTAGGGGGCAAAGCTCCAGCAGCCCACCTCTTGAGTGCCTCCATGGACCGGCCTGCCCGCTGACCCTGCTCAGCTCTGGACTTCTCTCCACGCAAACTCCCGAACACCTTCCTTCCTTCCTTCCTTCCTCCCTCCTCCTCCTTGTCCATCTCACTCTGTCCTTTGGCTTTGTCCCTGGGAGGCACCTTCTGTCCTGCTCCTTGGCATCCTTCATCCTGCACCCTCTGGTGTGCAAGCAAACCCATATGGGTGGGGGAGGCTGCCTCCTCCAGGGGGCCAGCATGCTGTCTGCCCTGAGTGGCAAGGATGCTGCCTGCTCTCCGGCAGGACGAGCTGGCCCTCCTAGCCTTATTGCTCAGACGGGTTCCAGGTGCAGGCGGCGGCTGGCTCTGCTCTTCCCCCTTTTGACTCCTGACCATTTTTGGGACGCTCCAGTCTGACCTGCTTGTGAGAGTCCCAAGGCCATTTGTGGAAACCAGCGTAGTTGAAACACAGCTTGCAAACCTCCTAAACATATAAGCAACTGCCCCCAATGAGCCTCTTTTTTGTTAAATGGCAAGAAGAATGATAGGGAACACTGGATTATGTGATGTGACTGTTTGTAGATCAGATGCATGTTTATTCCAAGGAAATGTGAGCCCGGGGGAGTAAGAAAGCTGATGGTGGTGCAAGCAGCAATGATTGTCATCGCCATAATCCCCCAGCAGGCGGACACAACAGGAACAGACTGGAGACCTTTCTCTTAATATAGTTGATCAGGTGCATGTAGATGAACAGGCTGCAGGAGAGAGGCTCCTTCTACTAAGGGATTCAATTATTAGAATCACAGAGGGATGGATCTGTGATGCACATGATAACTCTATGGTCACTTGCCTGCCAGGTGCAAAGGTTGCAGGCATCACGAGAAATCTAGATAGCTTGTTAAAGAGAACCAGGAAGGAGCCAGTGGTCATGGTACACATTGGTACCAATGAGGTCGGGAAGGCCAAGCGGTCAGTCCTGGAAACCAAATTCAGGTTGTTAGGAAGAAGATTGAAGTCCCGGACTTCCAAGGTAGCATTTTCAGAAGTGCTACCTGTTCCTCGTGCAGGACCCACCAGGCAGGCAGAGCTCAGAAGCCTCAATGCGTGGATGAGGCGATAGTGTTGAGAGGAAGGCTTCAGATTTGTCAGGAACTAGAGAACATTTTGGGACAAGTCAAACCTGTACAGGAGGGATGGGTCGCACTTGAACCATGCTGGGACCAGATTGCTGGCACTAAACATCAAAAAGGCTGCAGGGCAGCTTTTAAACAGAACTTGAATATTTGGCAGCTAGGGATAACATTGATATAACAGCCATAACAGAAACCTGATGGAGTGCAGAGAACCAACAAAGTGCTGGTTGTATCACTAGGTGCCAACTTGTTGTGCAATAGGTAGCACATCTGGAGGTTGCGTCATGGCAACTGGACTTCTTTTCTTGTGAGATCAAAGCATTTTGCTATTCATACAAGCAGCTTCTTCAGTCTGGGGACAGTTGGTGCAAGGCCTCCAAGTTATAGTTCATCTTGCTTTCACACCACGCAGATCTGAATTACATCAATTTTGCATCAACTTTCCTTGGACTGACAAAGCTGCTTGGATGAGTGGTGAAATGCTTTGATCTCACAAGAAAAGAAGTCCAGTTGGCATGACTCAACTTCTGGATAACCTCACCTGGATGACTAAGAATTTAGAGGAAAAACTGAGGATGAAAGAAGTTGTTAGGATAAAAGATTGGTTAGAAAAGATGGGGAATAAACAACAAATGAAAGAGGCATTAGGTGTGAAGAGAATATCTTGGCATAAATATAATCTGATAGAGCAGTGGCATACACGTTGGGTTAATTCTTCTAAAAGTCACATAATAGGTAGTCCATAATTCAGGGAAAGCTTGCTTGAAGAGAAAGGTCTTTGCCTCTTTCCAGAAAGACACCAGAGACAGGGCAGTTTCCTGGCCTCCAGCGGGAGGGAGTTCCAAAGTCTAGGAGCAGCAGCCGAGAAGGCCCTTTCCTGTGTTCTTATCAGACACACCTGTGAAGGTGGCGAGATGGAGAGAAAGGCCTCTCCTGATGACCTTAGCACCTGAGCCAGTTCATATTGCGAAATTCAGTCTTTGAGGTAGCTTGGACCGAGGCCATGTTGTGCTTTGTAGGTTAAGGCCAGCACATTGAATTGTGCCCGGTAGGTGATTGGCAGCCAATGGAGCTGCTTTAGTAGGGTTATAATGTGATCTCTGTAACCCACCCCAGTCAGCATTCTGGCTGCTGCATTTTAGACCCATTGAAGTTTCCTGAGACTATCTATCGGTAGCCCCATGGAGAGCGCATTACAGTAGTCCAGCCGGGACATCACTAGGGTACGTGTCACAGTGACCAGAGCAGATTTCTCAAGAAACGGGTGTAAGCTGGCATACTAGTTTTAGTTGGGCAGATGCCCTCTGCCCAACACATTGGACACCTAATGCGGGATAAGAAGTACCTGCTGCTGCAAGTTATCCTTCAAGGAAAAGTAGACGGGAAGCATGGCCCGGGGCGTAGAAGAACATTCTGGCTTAAGAACTTAAGCCAATGGGCCGCAGTGAGTACAGCTGCTCTGTTTAGAATAGCTTTAGGTAGAAACCAATTCAGGCTACTGATTGCCAACGTTCTACCAGGGCATGGCCCTTGAAGAAGAAGAAGAAGAAGAAGAAGAAGAAGACACGCACTCTTGGCCACAGCTGTGACCTGGGCATCTAGACTCAGGGATGAGTCCAGGAACACCCCCAAGCTATGCACCTCTGTTTTCAATTGGGGTGGGGGGGTAATGCCATCCAGTACAGGTTGCCTCCCTATCCCGTGATCTGCTTTTTGACTGACCAGAAGCATGTCTGTTTTGTCTGGGTTTATTTTCAATTTTTTCCTCCTCATCCAGTTCATTACCGAAGCTAAGCATGATTTAGAGTCGAAACAGCTTCCTTGGAATCTGGAGGTGACAAGAGGTAGAGTTGGGTGTCATTGGCATACTGGTGACACTTAACCCCCAAACTCTGCATGATTTCCCCCAGTGGTTTGGGGAAAGAAATAAGCACCAAAGGTGTGGAAAAATAGATAGGCCATAAGAATGTTGAAGTCTATAAAGGTAAATGAATTTTCAGTGACATAGTCTGATGATGATATCTCAAATTAAATCAAATAGGTGCTGTCTTTTCTAAGATGTGTTGTCAGAAAGTGGGTACTTCCACATGTAGTAGGTATGCAAAAATATCTCAAAAGATTGTCAGTTTGTAAGGAAGTTCCTTGTCACCCTCTTGGAACTGCATTGGCGAGCCCAGCCTCTGTCGTGGGGGCGCAAAGGGGAATCGAACCCCCGAACTCCAGCTCTGCCAGAGCCAGAGGCAAAGAGGGCCCCAAAGAGGCTTCGTCCGTCCCAAGGCTCAGGCCTGCCATCGCCCCCTGCCGCTGCCGCTTTCCTGGCTCTCCGTGATTCCTCCCTCGGTCTGGGGAGAGAGGCTCTTCAGGAGGGGCCTTTGGGCCTCGGGGCCTCCTTCCGCTTGGGGCTCCTGCGTGAAAGCCGCCACCCCACCCCCTTCCTGCTCTGCAGAGGGGCTGCAGGGGATGCCACCAGGCTGATGGGCATCCGGCGTGGGGTGAGTCCCAAAGGGAAAGGTGCCTCCTGGAAGATCCCCCCCCCGCAGGCCTGGTGCCTGCCGCCTAAAGCACTGACCTCAGGAGGGGGAGTGCAAAGCACTTTGCCCTGGGATGCTCGTGAACACCCCCCCCCGCAACAAAAGGAACAGGCTCCCTCATTCTTTGGCTGTGCCCTGGTCAGCTTTTCTGGCCTGTGGTGAAAACCAGGAACTCCCCTTCATCTGAGTGAAATCTGACCGGGGCTTGTTACCTGTCTAGAAATGCTTTCAGTGGTTAATCCCTGACTCTTCCCTGGCCGGAAAAGGCCTTTTGTCCAGCCGCTGCCCCCCTCCCCCGCCCTCAACAGCCCTGTTCTCAGTTGAGGGGCAAGCCACTCAACCCGTCCGTCTGTCCTTCTAGGTGGCCAGGAAGAATATGTCTTGTCCTACGAGCCGGTTGTTCAACAAGAAGGTTTGTACCCCCTTTGGAGTGAACGGAAGAAGCCGCTGCAGAGGAGACGGTCCAAGGGAGGGCAGGGGGTGGGTGGGGGTCGTGATGGTGGGGGTGTTGGTGGGGAGGTGGAAGGAGGGCAGAGATTTGATCAGCAGGTCAGTTTCGGAGCATTGCTCTTCAAAAGCCTCGGGGCTCCTGTCCTGGGAGGGGGCCCGTTGGCCAGTGGCCCGGTGAGGCATTTGCTGGCTCTTCCTGGAGTGGGTGGAAGGGGCGCGGGGGGGGGGGGGGGGGGGGGGGGCCGGGGGGGGGGTTAGGCCGTTTCTCTCGGCCGGCCAGCTGCTTCTCTGTCCCTGAGGCTGCTTGTGGGTCCCCTTCCCTTGCAGTCAATTATACGCGGCCTGTGATCATTCTGGGACCCATGAAGGACCGCATCAACGACGACCTGATCTCTGAATTCCCAGACAAGTTTGGCTCCTGCGTTCCTCGTACGTACGGCTCGGGTGGGGCTGCGGGGAGGAGGGAAGGCTTTCTCTGTCCCTGTCACCAGGTCCTGGTGGCCTTCCTGCCTGTCGCCTGGGAGGGAGGGAGAGAGGGGGGGCAGGGGCCACAGAGGCTCACAGGAGACCCAAGCAAGCCCGTGGATCGGAGCTGAGGCGGGGTGGATGATGCCAAAGGGGCTTCCAAGGGAGAGGCAGACGGGGGGTGGGGGGGCAGGGGGGGCAGGCCCATGGCCCACACGGGTCTTCTTTGCTCACCTGAATTATGAGGCGAGAAAGAGAAGCTCGTTTTACAGCCAGCTGGGCAGCAGGGGACAGCCACCCCCACCCCACCCCAGCCAGCACTGGGGGTTGGAGGGGGGAGGCTGGAACCAGCCGGCAGGTCTGGTGGGGCAGAGGGTCCCCTAGGGGAGGAGCAGGGGGAAGGGGGGGCAAAAGTAGTGGGTGGGCCAGTGGTTGAGGGCCAGGCAGTGAAGTCCCAGGCACAGTCCTGTTCCCAGGAGAGGAGGGGGGGTAGCAGCAGAAGAGGTGCCCCTGGGTGGGCTGCCCCTTGCCCTTCGGCTCGTGGATTGGAAGGCAGCCCCGATCACAAAGCGTTCTCCTGCCCAGGCAGCTCCAGGGGTTGGGGGGTGCGGGTGGAGCGGTGGGTCCCCCTCCATTTTAAGAGTAGCCTCTTTCTTCCCTCTTGGTGAAGATACCACCCGGCCAAAGCGGGACTACGAGGTGGACGGGCGGGACTATCACTTTGTAACATCGAGGGAACAGATGGAAAAAGATATCCAGGACCACCGTTTCATTGAGGCCGGCCAGTACAACAACCATCTCTACGGGACGAGTGTCCAGTCAGTGCGGGAGGTGGCTGAGAAGGTCAGTGGCGACACTTCAGGTCACTGTCAGGAGGCTGCCGGCGGGTCAGGGGGGCCTTCCGCCCATGCCTGGGCGCCGACAGGGAGCAGTTGCCCCTTCCGGGCCTAAAGGGTTAATGTGCCTGCCGCTTCCCACGGCTGCGGAGAGTTGCCTGCCGGGCAGCCTGGGCTCAGCTCCCCCCCCCCACCGCCACCGCCCCTGGAACCCACTCTCTAAGGGGGCTTTTCCCCCTCTCTCTCCCAGGGCAAGCATTGCATCCTTGATGTCTCTGGAAACGCAATCAAGAGGCTCCAGATCGCCCAGCTGCATCCCGTCGCCATCTTCATCAAACCTAAATCAGTGGAAAACATTATGTGAGTGGGAATGACCCCCCCCCCCGCCAGCCGGCCATTCCTCGTTCCTGGTAGCTTTCTGTGTGGAATGGCCAGGGACAGGGCTGCTCCCCCCTCCCCCCCAAGGCTGCGCTGGGTGACTCTGCACCCCACCTGAGCATCCGCTTGCATTTTCCTGAGGTGGATCGATTAGGTGTGCCGCACGCACGAGCCCTCCCTCTCCTTTGCGTGGCTATAAAGGAGTGCCCAAGAGGCAGGCCAGGAACAAGGGAGGGGAGGCTGAGCTTAGCCAGGCAGCAGGAGAGGAGTGGGGCGGGGCTGCCTTGGGTTAAGCCCCATCCTCGTTGAGGGCATGAAGCCTGGCAAAGGCAGAAGGGCCCCTGGGCTTCCCAAGGCCTCCCGAGGCTAAATACACCACCCCTTGGAGATGTGCGTTTGGGCCCTTGCTTCATGCGTGGTGGCAATGCTTTTTTTTAACCTCCTGTTTTAGGGAAATGAATAAAAGATTAACAGATGAGCAAGCACGGAAGACCTTTGAAAGAGCTATGAAACTGGAGCAAGAATTCACGGAACACTTTACAGGTTTGTTGCAACCCAGTCATGGGAATGTCAGAGGGCGCTGCCTTTTCTAGCCTGGCCATGGAGTTCAGCAGAGCTCGAGGGGGGGGGGAGCCCTGTCCTTTGGGGCTTTAGGGCACAGATGCCACACAAAGGTTCCTGTATTCATCAGACATCACCAGCAGCCCCTTTGGGGGGGGGGTGTGAGCGCATGCCCGCATATGGTTACTTGGTTGGGTGGGTGTGGAGCTCAGTTGGAGTCTGGCTAGGGGGGCATGGGTGGGTGGGTGGGCAGGTGGGCGTGAAAATGGAGATGAAAGGTTTGGGGAGGGGACCTGGCAAATGGAGGGAAAAGGGTGGGGCAGCCCCTCACGGGCCAGATGGTTCTCCCCCCTACAGCCATCGTCCAAGGGGACACCTTGGAAGAGATTTACAACCAGGTCAAGCAAGTGATTGAGGAGCACTCCGGGCCTTACATTTGGGCCCCCGCCAAGGAGAAACTCTGAGGATGGTGCCCTGCCTCCAGCTTCCCACTGCCTCTTCCTCCAGCTGACAAACCGACAACAGAGGCTGCCGCCCTGGAAGTAGCTTCAGCCCGGGATGGATCTTGTGGGAGCTGCTGCCATCATCAACCCACCCCCCACCCACCCACACCCTTGCTGCCACCACTGCCGCCGCCACCCAGGGCTGCCGCCATGTCTTCAACTTGTTTGCTTGAATTTGGATTCTTGCAGGCGGCCAGTTGGGGGGGGGGGGGAGCCTTTGTTTTAAATCTCCATGCTCCAAGGGGGCAACAGCTCTTGGTGGGAAAAGGGGGGGAATCACATAGCTAACTCCTTAATGTTTAAGGGAAAGTATTCTTCACAGATTTTGAGAAAACAAAGCTTTATATACATCCTTTTAATGATTTCCTAAAAAAATCAAAGAAAAGTGTTCTTAATGATGTAAAATGTGAGCAATTTTGCACGCTTAACTTTACTAGCATGATTTGATTTGATCCAAGGGGAGGTTCAGGACTTTGTTTCATCGTTTTCTGTTCTTGGCAGCAAATGCATTTTGCTGACAGTTCTTAAGAAGTGTAGGGTTCAAATATTTAAGATAATGTTTGCATAATCAGCATTATTTCACAAAGGAATAGTCATTTTCATATTTTCATAAGAATGTTCTTTATTGTCTCTCTTTTCATTCTTTTTTGTGATGCCGTTGCTGGGGGCAAGAGTACCTATTTTTAAACTAGTTCATCCAAGACTGTTTGGAACTTATTGCAAATATCATTGATAGCTGACGGTCATTGCATTTTTGAATCCAAGTACTATTTAGGTGCTCAAAAAGCTTGTATCCCACCTAAGAATGATGGATTTTGTTCTGAAAATATTTTGAAATATATTATTATTATTACTCCTATGGCTGACGGCTCTGTTTTAGAGCCTGGAAGTATAAATATATTTGTAGAGGTCAGATTTTGATGAATATTTTACCCATAATAACTGCCTATTTTGTTATAATAAAATATATACATACATATATGCAGATATATGTATATATAAATTATATATATATATTAAACTTTCTTTAACTAAATACTTAATTGTTGGTATTATTTGAATTACAACTTTGCATACCAGAAGAAAAACCACCAAAACGAAACGCCTTCCGCTGCAGCTCTTGCCGGGGGCCGTCCTCCCTCACTGTGGCCATCCGAGGAGCGTGGCCTGAGCGGATTTCCTTTTGGGAAGGGCCAGTGTTCTTGGGGAGACGCACTCTGGCAAGTAACAAGCCTGCAAGCCGTGAAGGGCTTTATAACTAAGGACCAAAAGCTTGAACCTAGCCCAGGATGTGGGTGCAGGTGAGTCAGGAATCGGGACCAGTGGTCAAATTTTCATCACCAGCCTGGTGGCCAAACTCTAAGCCTACTACAGTCTCCGAGTCAGTTTCAAGGGAAGTCTCAGAGAGCGATCATCATAGTAGTCAATCTTGGAGCTCACCCAGAGGATTCACCCGTGTCCTCAGGGGCCTTTCCTCTAGGTGGAGCTGGGCTACAATCCCCAGTTAGGGGCCGGACTAGGTATGCCTCCAACCTGGGAATCCCATGAGAGAGCAGGGTCCAGGAACATGGCCAGATTCTGAACTCGGTCCCTCCGTTGCCTCCCTTGGCACCCAGCCCTCTCGTGTCAGCTCGGCTTCAGCCTTTTGTGAATATCTTTTATTTCAATAAGCTTTGGAATTGACGAGCTGAGGTTACCTGCTCTGTGGGAAAAAAAATTGTGCTCTTCTTGTCCCTAGATCCAGTTGTGGGGGCACTAACTATTTAATATTTTACAGTGTGAGCTGTCTCAAGTGTTTAAGATGGCTAGAGAAAGTAGAGATGTCCTTCAGGGATATTTTAAAGGCAAGCTGAGGGTGCATACTTTCTAGATAATGGCAAAGAAATAGCAGTACCCCTCTCCTCCTCAGCAAAAATATATATATATATACCTTCCCAATGCCGTGGGCGCGCTGTGGCTGTCAGGGGCCATCCGTGTTCAGCTGCATCTCTCTCTCCTTCCCAGCAGCTCCTCTTCAGCTGCCCATCTCACCCGTGGCGTTCCTGCTAGTTGTGGGAGGCAGCCACACACTGGGCTTGCATGTGTGTGCGTGCGCGCGCACACGCGCGGTGTCCCCAAGATAGCAAGGTGTTCGCCAACCAGAGCAAGAGAGAGAGACAAGCATTGGCTCACCTGGGCCTCACCGCCTGTTGTGTGTGTGTGTGGGGGGGGGTTGGCTTGCCCTTCAAGGAACCATTTCCATGTCGGTTGGTAGGTAGGTAGGTAAGCACCTGTTAATTGCATTTATGCTGCCTTTGCCCCAGTGAATGGGCCAAAGGAGGCCACAACAGTGCCACAGTAATACAGGCAGGAATTAAAACAAAATACTGTACTAGAACATGTCTGAAAATAGTCAAAAACCTTTAATAGTTATTCAAAAGGTATAAAGAATTCAGCACAGGGGGGTTCTGTTAAAGGTGGCCATTCAAAACCTCCCTGAAGAGAAAGGTTTTCACTTGGCGCCGGAGGGACAGGAGAAGGGAGGCGAGCCTAGTCTCCCAGGGGTGGCCCTTGTGCATCCGCCTGGCTGTACTTTCCCAACACCCTGCGTGGGAGGGAGCACTGGCTGAACTTGGGCTTCCATTGGCTTGTTCTGGACTTGCCTGACCTGAACCCGAGGCGGCCTTCCATTTTAGCCACTAGGTGGTACTGAAGGGCTGGCCAACTCCACCACCTCTTCCCATCCCAGACCAGCACGTGGGGTGGGCTTGGGCTTGATGGGGAGGTAGTATTTCACCCTGGCTGGCAGGCAGGCAGGCAGGCAGGCAGGCAGGCAGGCAGGCAGGCAGGCAGGCGTGGCCTCTTGAGTGCACCGGGAGACCCACCTGGAGTCCTTGGAGAGGAGGAGCCCCAGTTGCCCTCTCTCAACCATGGAGAAGAAGCTCGCATGGCTGTGTGCTCTTCTGCTCTGCTGTCGACCAGGTAGGCAGAGATTTCACTTTGTAGTGGGGAAAACCTGCTTTCTTACATTACGGTAGATATTTTGGGGAGAGGAACAGGCAGGGGAGAGGCCTCCCTTTTCCCTTCAGTCACGGCTTCAGGTGTGCTACCACCGCACTGGCTTGTGTTCCTGATGTTTCTTAGTCATTGGCCCAGCGGCTGGGCCCTTTTTTCCTCTTTGGCAAGTCTTTAGTACAACAGAGCTGGAAGTTGGAGGAAGTGAATAAACTCTTACGCTGGTTAAAATTACTCAAGGGTTTGACATTACACCCCAAAGGAGGGAGGGAGAAATGCAGCTGCAGAAAGTCAAAGCCTGAGGGTCACTGGGTGGGAATGTCAAGTATCCCTTGAGCCACTCCGCAAAATACCGCAGCAACCCACAGGAGGAGGGCCATGATCCACCTGTAGAGCTTGGACTTTGCTGTCAGGTACACGAGGCTTGCCTTTGGTTGTGACTAAAGGTGGTGTTGAAGCAGGAGAGGAGCAGTGCCCATGCCAGGCACTCGTTCCTACTTGGCTGTAGACTTTGGCTTCCAGATCTCCGGGCAAGTTTCAAGTCTCCTCGGTCAGTTCCTAGCCCCACACCACACCATTTCCTGCAGAGAAGCAGAGACAGCGCTAGCCCAGGGGCCGACAGATGCACAGGTGCTTACCAAAATGGCCTCTAAGGAGTGGAGCTGGAGCTCTGATACGCCGGCAATTTGAGAGTGGAATTCATGCCCAAATCCCAGGTCAGCCCTCCATCCAAGCTTCACTGAGTTGGCCAGTTCACTTAGTGGGCAACGGGAGGCCTTCTCTGAATGGGAGCCCACCACACATCTTCCATGTGTGGGGAGATGATTGAGATATACAAAATAATGCAGGGCATGAGTCAAGTGGATAGAGGGAAGCTCTTCTCCCTCTCAAAAATTCCAGAACTACGGGACATCCACTCAAACTGAGGGCTGAGTAATTCCCCACAAACGTCTGAGAGTGAGAACAGGCAAAAGAAACATTTTTTTCACCCAGCGTGTTGTTAGTCTGTGGAACTCCCTGCCACAGGAGGTGGTGATGGCATCTGGCCTGGATGCCTTCAAAAGGGGATTGGACAGATTCCTGGATAAAAAGTCCGTCACAGGTTACAAACCATGATGGCGATGTGTAAACGCCAGGCTTAAAACTGGGGTACTTCAAGGGCCAGATGCAAGGGTATCAAAAGATATCTAGTGTTGTGCAATCTCAGACACATTTGGTGGGGCCACTGTGAGATACAGGAACCTGGACTAGATGGGCCATTGGCCTGATCCAGCATGGCTCTTCTTATGTTCTTAGTAATCATTTTAGTTGCTCTCTTTTGCACCTTTTCCAGTTACACTATGTCTTTTTTGAGATGCAGTGACCAAAATTGTACACAATGCTCCTGGTGCAGCCTTACTATTGTCTTTTACAATGGCATTATAGTGTTGGTTGTTTTATTTTCAATCCCCTTTTTGATAATCCCTAGCAATTCCTAAAAAGGGTTGGCTGAGGCCACTGGAGAGCCACACACGCACCATTTGGAAGGTGTGTCCAGCTCCGCACAGACCGGTCCTGAGCATGGTCTGAGGTGCTGTGTCCAGCTGGGGGGGGCAGGTGGAGGGGAAGCATGATGATCTCTTGGTGCCTGTTCTTTTCAGCCTTCCCAGTGGACCTACTGCGCTGGTGCACCATCTCTGAGCAGGAGCTTGCCAAGTGCAGTGACATGAGCAAAGCCTTCTCTAAGGCCAACCTTCTCCCCGTTGTGGCTTGCGTCCGTGGCGGCTCAGCCTTCAGTTGCCTCTCCATGATCAACGTAAGTCTGTGTTGCTCATGTCTGGATTTTGTCTTCCGGGGATCAGGATGTGACCTGGAGGGAAAGCCTGTCTCAGTTGTCATCGCGCGCCACTCCCCTGTGATGCAGAGGGGGGTCATGGGAAGTGGCACGCAATGTTTAAAATGACTTTTAGCCACCGACCCAAGCACTTGCCTCAGTGGCTAAAAGTATTGACCTGCATATAAGTCGAGGGCCCCTTTTTTCAGCCCAAAATTAGGGCTGAAAAACTAGGCTTATATTCGAGCATATACAGTATATATAGCAATTTGTCTGGTGTGGCCTTTATTCATGTCTAGCAATAAATTATGCAAGGTTGCCTCTTCTGATCGATCTGAAAATCTTACAAGTGACAGCTCCAGACGGGAGACACAGATATCTCTCTATACAGTGCAGTGGAAAAACATATGTGCCAGAATTACAGGGACGGAGCCGTGCTTCCGATGGTTGGGAGCTAAATCTGCCATACAAAATATTTGATGGGAGTTCGTTACATCTTGCTAAGGTAAAGGCACACCGTTCTTGGGGATTATCTAAAAAATGCAAATAGTTGGCCGGCTTGTCAATGCGCAATGGAAGTTGGAAATTCAGAGGTGAGCCTACTCTGAGGGCTGCTGCAAAAAGATCTTGCTTTTCAATGTCTAGTAGTCTACCTTTTAGCAGTTTATATGCCTATATAAATGTTAGGGGCCCCAGATGATTGGTTGAGATACCCATGGCTTGAATATTTTGAGAAAACAATTTAAGGCCAGGAGAGAGGAAGGAGTCAGAGAGAATTCCTGGTATTAAAGGATCTTTATAAGACATGAAACAGATTCTCAGTATTTACATTGCCTCAGATGTGCTTGCACACTCAATCTGATTAAACCAGCCTCCAGGCACAAAGCTGCATACGGCACACAGTGAGGAACAGCAAATGTTTTATAAAGGAAGGAAGCCTGAAGTGTTTCCACCATTGAGTTAAAGGCTTCCAACCAGATTGGCATCCCATACATCAACTGGGAGATGACTTGGGCTTTAAAAACTTGCAGGGTGGTGGGGAATATGTGCATTGCCCCATATGTGAAAGAAACGAAGAATAGCTTGTATGGTCAATTTAACTGAATTGATGATAATATAACGGTGTCTAACCCATGAATTACGGTGATGAAAATTTATACTTAAATACTTTAAATTCTTTGACCTGTTGGATTGCTTTCCCGTTGAATATCCAGGATTGGGGTTTCCAGATCTTACTAAATACCACTATTTTAGAGTTACTATAATTAAGGATCATTTAATTGGTGGTTAGATAATTGACACATTTTGTAATCAGCCATCTCAGGCCTATCTTAGTGCGTGAAAGTAGCACCATATCGTCTGTGTAGAGAAGAATGGGAACTGTCAAATGACCCAATCTAGGACTGTGGCTGATTGTTTCTAACAAGATGGGAGCAAGATCATTAATATACAGGTTAAATAAAGTGGGGGCAAGGACACAGCCCTGTTTAACCCCTCTATCAGTGGGAACCTTACTGGACAAGTTGCCATGGCAAGATAATCGAATGCGACAAGTATTATCTGTATGTAATTTTTATATTAAATAAAGCAATCTCCTATCTAGGCCAGCCTCACTTAACTTCCTGATCCACCAAATCAAAGGCAGCTTTTAGATCTAGAAATGCAGCATATTGTTGTGTCCTGGTATGCACCATCTGCTTAGCTATAAGGTGCATTAGTACCAGGAAGTGATCTATCGTGGACTTGCCCTCCCGAAAACCTGCTTGCTCAGGCCCCAGGATATTATTATCATTTATCCAAGAGGTGAGTCAATTCAAAAGGTGATTAGCATAAACTTTGCCCACAACTAAGAGCAGGCTAATTGGTCTATAGTTACCAGGCAATTTCCTGTCACCCTTTTAAAAGATGGAATGTATTACGGACTGAGTCCTGGTCTTGGGAATCATCCCCGACCTGTCCACAGTTGTGAAGAGCTTTGCCAGGATGGGTACCCACCAATCAACATTTCCTTTAAATAGATCAGGGGGCAGCAGATCAGGGCCAAGTGCCTTCCATGATTTCAAGCTGCCTAGTAGCTGCTTAATCTCAGTTTCTGAGACTGGTGGCCACTCTGGCAATCTGTTTAATTTGTTCTCATTACAGGATGAACAGGTCTTACAATCATCAAAAAGAGTGACAAAAATGCTGTTCCTAGGTGAAAGAGAGAATTACGGAAATTGAATGAGGTTTTGGGAAGAACCCCAAAACCACTTCCCAAAAATGTTTTGGATTTCCGCTTTTGATGGCTTTGGCTAGCTTATCCCAGCTAACTTCTTAACTATGTTTATGGCATAGTTTGATAGCCTCTGCAAGTTGGCGCCTAACATCAGAGTATCTGGGTGGCAGGGTAGAGCAATCATATTTTCAAAAAATGCTATAGATTTGACGCAGCTCTTGTTTCAGCTTGTGACAGGCCATATTAAACACCACAGGGATGTTCCTAGCCAGGTTAGTAGATGGTGGGGTAAAAGGTCGTCCTAGATAGTCCATTAGAGATTCAAGAAACATCTCATATTTATCTATAGACACCTGTGGAGGGTCATCAGCAACATCTATAAATGGAGTCATTAATTGGCCATTCAGGAGACCTCGAAAGAGAGCTTTGGTAACTGTACCCCATATTATTTTAACTATACCTGATGATGTGGAATGGAGACTTCATGGTATTAAAATTGGTTCAGAATAGTTTGTCTTTATGGCAAGAGTACAAACTAAAAGTAAATGGTCACTGGGGTTAAAAGACCCAACCTTAAATTCAAGCTCAATGGGGAATAGAGGGGTAGGTATTAGAATGTAATCTAATACACTCACTCCACTGAGAGAGATATGAGTGAATTCTCCATCAAAATTAAAATCAGTTAAACCGTTGAGCCATAATAAACCTCTTGAAATACTAAAACTAGCATGGACTTGGCCAGCGTGGTTAATTTCTTTGTCCTTGGAAAGTCTCGTCCATGAACAATGGTCTGGCCAAAGCTCTCCTTCAGTTTGGACATATATTGTCTTAAAAACCTCAGAGCCAGACCCCACTCTAGCATTCAAATCACCTGCCACCAAGCTCCATGCATGGGGAAACCTAGTTTCAGCATTTTCCAGAGCTTGTGATAGGTAGCATCATTGTCATTCTCTGTCAGCTTTCTTCTCAATAGGGGGAATAGACACGTTAACTACAAGTATTTAATGAATCCGTGAGTGTACTCCAATAATCTGGAGTATACTATGGTTATCAGCCATAAATTCTAGCTCCGAAGGAATATGCTGTGCAACCAATATGGCAAGCTCACCCGAGGGACGGCACTTTGTCTTCTGCTTAATAGTGGGAAGGGAAAATGAGTTGAACCCATCTAAAGAAATATCAGAAGTAGACCATGTTTCTTGGAGAAGAATGATCCCCTGCTTCTGTAGAAACCCACTAAACTCTGGATCACAAGCTTTCCCAGCCCATCCTCCTACATTCCAGGAAATAAGCCTTAGGATGTGAGAGTTGTTCTGGAAAGACGACATTTGCCAGGTGTCAAACCAACTGAGTGGAGGCTGGAGGGATCAGTAGTTGGAACCAGCACTTCACTGGGGGGCACCTTTCTGGCCGCTAAGGTTAAACCCAATACAGCCTGTTCACTTGGCATGCAATGGGAGTGTTCTGGAGAGGAAGAATCTACAATTGTATTATATGCATCCACTGATGTTATTGGTTGGGGATAAATAATTGGAGGGGAAATGGAGGAGGTGGGTTGAAGAGAATTATCTAAGATTTTAGAGGTCTGAAAACTAGCATTATCTGAGTCCTGCACCATCTTATTTATTTATTTATTTATTTATTTATTTATTTATTTATTTATTTATTTATTTCTATACCACCCATTTTCCGGACGGAACGCTGGGTGGTTTACAATTGAACAATCAATCTTCCATTGTTCTCCGTGAGGTATATTCCTGAGTGCCTCAGTGGCACCGTGGATAGGAAGCTCATCTGCTGGGTCCAGTTGTATAAATGGAACATAGTCTGTCAGATCTACAGGATGGGTTTTAGATGTAGATCAATTCATGCTGTGTGTGTCACCAGCTGTTGGGATTGCCCCAACCATAGCCTCTGATGGTGGAGGACTTAAAGTTATATTAGTTAGTTGCTTATAAGAAACACTAGGAAGAGGCATGGTTCCCACTTCGTGTTGGTCAGCTGGGATATGTCCATGAGTTCCTTTCCATTCTCTTTAAAATGCAGTAGAGCTTTTTCCAACTTTAAGGTCTGGTCTGGCATGATTCTATGATTCTATGATTCTATGATTCTATGATTTGAGTAAATTTATCTGCCTCCCAAAAGGGGTAGAGGCAAGTGCCCGCATCAAACACTAAGGGTTTTATAGGCCTACTCGGACCGTCTGTTCCATGAGGTACCGGTGAGATAATATAATTGTGGCTCACATTGGCATCACAGGGTTTAGGAGATGTTGGCTGCTGTCTTGATCAAGTAGAGTAGTGGGGCAGTAAGCGGTGTGGGGGTCACATCAGGAAAGACTCTTTTGGCTCTTATATGGAAAGTAGACAAGAAGCCAGTCATCCTGAAAAGCACCATTGGGTTAGCAAATTTTATTAACAAGCTTAGTTGAAACTGGTAGGCAGGCAGCCTCTCATATTCCTCTAAGTCTATAGAACATTGATCCATCTGGAGGAGGTGACTAAGAGATTGTGTAATCTGAATTCTGTTCCGCCACCTCCCCTGATTCACTGGAATGTTTGTAATTTCCAGTACAGTTGCTTCGGCTGAAGAATACATGCCGTTGTTTCATATTTTGTTGAGATGCTGATTTGTCGTGAAGGGGGGACCACCTTAGAGAGTGTTGGAGTGAGAGAAGGCTTAAAGTAATCTCTGTTAAGCAGGTGGTGTGAGATGGTGGTTCAGTGGTCTCAGAAATATTCTAAGACTGTGCTGTCAAAAACAGACTAAGTCTGAGAGCTCAAAAATATTCTAAGTCAGAAAGAGAAAAGTTCTCAAAATTGAGGCAAAGACAAAGACTAAGTTCTCAGTGCTGTTTATTGAGCAAAAAGCAAAGTACAGGAAAAAGGAAAATAGCTCTATGCATAGAGGGTCTTTCTCGTTTCGCAGAGAAAAGACCCTTAATGTAGCAAAACCAGGGTTTTTATACAATCCCAATTTCAAGTTCACACCCAGATCTTGACCACCACACCTGTAGTCCACCCATAGCCACTGCCCAAAATCGCCTCCCCCACTCCAGCATATTAAGGTATAAAAGTGTCTGTTACTTCCGCATTTTCGTTTAGTTGACTTATTCTATTTTTGCAAGATGCACTTTCCGGGGTGATTTCCGTAGCTAGGCGTTGTCAGGCACCTGGCATAGCCTGACAGGAAGCCACTGCGGTTTCAGCTAAGTCTCTGTGCCCTCTAATATCACAGCTTAACTGCTTCATATATTGAATACATATTGCTATCCAGAGCTATACTATTTATTGCTTAAAAGTTCTATTGATTACCAGCTAACAGTGGTCCTCAGAGTAGAGTGCAGAAAGCCTTGAAGGAATAAGTTGATTAGAAAGATAGTCTAATTTAGTGGGGGGGGGATGCCATCACTGCTTTGCCTGTGAGCACAGCAGTCTCCCAGCAGATCAAGAAGCTGGGTTGTGGAAAGTTGCTCTTGTTGTAAAGTTGGGAGTGCAGAGGTATCGGTACCTGGAGGAATTCCCTCACAAATGGTAAGACCCTGCGCACTGGAGGATATACTGGACACACTGCCCTCTATTGGTTCTGCGAGCGGGATCAGAGGCTAAGGAGGCATCAGTCCTGTGTGGGCGCTTTTAGCAAGGTCATCAAATAGATTGGTTGCTGCAACACACCTTTCGGGGCAGACCCGTTGGTCTGCAGGGGTTGTAACTGTCTGAGAATTCAACAAGACAGGAGTCCCCAAGGTCTGTTTAGATGCCTCAGATGGAATGGGTAGATTAGAACCTTTAGTCAGAAGGTCACACTTCACACCTCGGATAGATGCTTCAATGTGAAGCTGTTTAGAGGGCTTCAGTAAAGGAGAAGGTTCTGAGAAGACCCGCTGTCTCTTTTTCGTCCCCATTGGGCTTATGGTGGAATTGAAAGAAAGAAACCGTGAAGATCAGAATATTAAGTCTCAACAGAGAATAAGATATATAGTTGGGTTAGCTAACAACTAGGAGTCAACATCTCTCTTTAAGTTGTCTTTAACTTGTCTCCTCATGTGGCTCCTTTGTTGTTGTTGTTCAGACGTTCAGTCGTGTCCAACTCTTCATGACCCCATGGACCAGAGCTCGCCAGGCCTTCCTATCCTCCACTGCCTCCCGGAGTTTTGTCAAATTCATATTGGTTGCATCAATGACACCGTCCTTTAAGAGCCCCCTAAAGAACATGCTATATGATATATATGTTGTGTAGCTGTATGGCAGTTGACATATAAGAGTCCAGCTAGATCCCTTCAGTTCTATATTAGTGCAAGAATGTTCTCTTGTAGTTCCAATCACAAAAGAGGAGGCGAGCATTCAAAAACTACTGTTGTTTCCTTTAAGCACCACACATGTTATCTCCCAGCTGTTTGTTGATAGAACAGGAACCAAAGCTTAAGCAGTTTAAGCAAAATAAAGCTCCAGCTTTTGTGAAAAAGAGGGAGAGGCAGATACCGGCAGACACCTGGCTTGCAACTATCATGTAAAGTGAGGCTCAAAGTCAAATGAGGTCGATAAAATCAGTAAAATCTTACAAAAGCAGAAGTCTTTAGCCAGAGCCTCAGTAGCCTCCTCCAGCTCCTCCCATCATCCAACTCCTGTTTGGGGCTGGAAGATTGGAAGCAATGGCTGTCTGGTTGCAGAGTTTTGAATTTCCAGTAAACTTCTCTTTTTGCTACAGGGTCTAAGAGAACCACAAAGGAGAATACAGTAGTTTCCCAGTTCGCAAAAGTCCGTCTCTTTCTCACTGACTGGTATTTGAAGTCACTCACCAAGTGGTACTTCACACTGATGTGTTTGGTGCGTGCATTCATTTTTTTCACTTTGCAATAGCTTGACACAGCCCTGGTTGTCCTCCATCACCTGGATCAGCCCCTCTGCCTTTATCCCAAAGTCATTCAGCTTCTCCAGCCATAGTTCTCTGCATGCTTCAGCTGTAGCAATTAATTCAAATTCCATGGAGGATGAAGCTACAACATCTTGCTTGAGACTAGCTCATGAAACAGGCAATTACCATAAATGAACAGGAAACCACCTGTTCATTTATGGATCTGTACTATCTTCTACAATCTGTACTATCTTCTACCTTGTCTGCATCTACAGAGTTTTCCACAAGCTTTGGGGTTTTGTTAGCTGGTAGTCGTAACAGAAAGTCCATGGTTCCTGTCAAATAACTAGGTAAACTTTTTTGAAAAGTCCAGTCATTCTGTGTGGGCGACCTCACTTTTCCACTTCGTCTCCCTACAGTAGCAGCTATATCTGGTCTGGTAGTGGTCGTTGTGAGCTATAAAACCTTACCTTGGAGCTGTTCTGTATTTGGCAGCAGTCCTTGTTTTTCAGAAGATCTGTTTCCATGGTTGTCATAATACTGTGGGCATCTTGGAGGCCCAAAATCTTGGGAAGCTCAGTTATCTTTTGCTTCTTGCCTAGCAAATATTTTATTTATTTATTTTTATTTATTTATTTGGTATTTATACTGGATCGTCTGGCAACTGGTCATTCTGGGTGGTGAATCTCTCTCACTTTTAACACCCGGACAATATGTTGCATTTCTACCTGTTTGTTAAGATGCTATGCAATCTCTTTGTTCCTTTTCAGTAGCTACAGGTAAGTCATTTACATACTCAAGAAATGTCCATTTCTCCTTCTGTTACACTACTACAAGCACTGATCTGCATTACCTTGTTTGCAGCTGTGTTGCCGTCGTATTGCCTTCAGTTTCTTGTGCCAGGCCTGAGCAGCTTGCTTCAGTCCATATGTGCCTATCTTTAGTTTGCAGACAAAGTCAGGATATAAGAACATAAGAACATAAGAAGAGCCATGCTGGATCAGGCCAAAGGCCCATCTAGTCCAGCTTCCTGTATCTCACAGAGGCCCCACCAGATGCGTTTGGGAGCGCATGAGACTAGATATCTGTCTCCTGATACCACTCCCCTGCATCTGGCCCTTGAAGTACCCTGGTTTAAAGCCTGGAGACTACACATCTCCATCATGGTTTGTAACCTGTGATGGACTTTTCCTCCAGGAATCTATCCAATCCCCTTTTGAAGGCATCCAGGCCAGATGCCATCACCACATCCTGTGGCAGGGAGTTCCATAGACTTACAATGCGCTGGGTGAAAAAAATATTTTCTTTTGTCAGTTCTTACTCTCCCAGCCCTCAATTTGAGGGGATGTCCCCTAGTTCTGGTATTTTGGGAGAGAGAGAAGAGCTTCCCTCTATCCACTTTACTCATACCCTGCATTATTTTGTATGTCTCAATCATATCCCCCCTCAAGCGCCTTTTTTCCAGACTAAAGAGGCCCAAATATTTTAGCCTTTCTTCATAAGGGAGGTGCCCCAGCCCGGTAATCATTTTAGTTGCTCTCTTCTGCACCTTTTGCAGTTCCACTATGTCTTTCTTGAGATGAGGCGACCAGAATTGTACACAATACTCCAGGTGGGGCCTTACTATTGCTTTTTTATAATGGCATTATAATGTTGGCTGTTTTATTTTCAATCCCCTTTTTGATAATCCCTAGCATGGAATTGGCCTTCTTCACCGCTGCCACACATTGGGGAGACACCTTCATGGAGCTGTCCACCAACACACCAATATCTCTTTCCTGATCCATCACGGATAACTCAGAGCCCATGAGTTGATAGATGAAGTTTGGATTTTTTGCCCCAATATGCATTACTTTACATTTGGCTACATTAAAACGCAATTGCCATTTCTCAGCCCATTCCTCTAGTTTGGAGAGATCCTTCTGGAGCTCTTCACAATCTTCTCTGGTTTTTACCACACGGAAAAGTTTTGTGTCATCTGCAAACTTGGCCACCTCACTGTTTATCTCTGTCTCCAAGTCATTTATGAACAGATTGAAAAGCACCGGTCCCAGGACAGAGCCCTGGGGCACACCGCTTTTCACTTCTCTCCATTGTGAAAATTTCCCATTGACACCTACTCTTTGTTTCCGGGATCTCAACCAGTTCTCGATCCATAAGAGGACCTGCCCTCTTATCCCCTGACTGTGCAATTTTCTCAGCAGCCTTTGGTGAGGGACTGTGTCAAAAGCCTTTTGAAAATCCAGATAGACTATATCCACCGGTTCACCCAAATCCACGTGCCTGTTGACCTTTTAAAAAAATTCTAAAAGTTGTGTCAGACAAGATTTACCCTTACAGAAGCCATGCTGAATTTCTCTCAGCAAGGTTTGTTCTTTTACGTGTTTTAAGATTTTCTCTTGGATGAGGCTTTCCACCATCTTACCTGGGACAGATGTAAGGCTAACTGGCCTGTAGTTTCCCGGGTTGCCCCTCGTTCCTTTTTAAAAAATTGGTGTGACATCTGCTATCCTCCAGTCCTCCGGCACTGTGGCCGTTTTAAGAGACAAGTTGCATATAACCGTTAAGAGATCTGCAATTTCATTTCTCAGTTCCCTAATAACCCTTGGGTGGATGCCATCTGGGCCCGGTGACTTGTCAATCCTCAATTTATCAATTAGTCCTAAAACCTCCTCTCTTTTAACCTGTATTTGATTTAATTCTTTAGTCAAGAGGGGCGGCTGAGGCAGCGGAATCCGCTCAAGGTCCTCTGTCGTGAAGACAGACGCAAAGAACTCATTCAATTTCTCTGCAATGTCCAAGTCTTCCTTAACCTCCCCTTTTCCTCCCTCACCATCCAGAGGGCCAACTGGTTCTCTGGCAGGTTTTCTACTTCTAACATATTTAAAGAAGCTTTTATTATTACCCTTTATATTGCTAGCCATGCGTTCCTCAAAGTCTTTCTTTGCCTTTGTTTTTGACTGATGAACCTGTTCCAGAATAATTCCTCTCCCTATAAAAATGCCATCTTCATGTCTAGGTGCTTGACTTGTGTCTTTCTGGAGGCTTCCCCGCTCAAAAAAACATTCTTATTACACTGTGCTGGACGTCAGAGCAAAGGTTTCATTGAAGTCTTCTCCATATTTCGCAGGAAACCCTTTTCCAGCCAGTCTTGCCAGCACTTCTTGCACACGCACACGCACACCCTCTCCCCATTTGCACCTTGCTCCTGCTTGGATGTCCACTTGCACCTAATGGCTTTCTTGCCTGCCAGTGGCTTAGTCCGTGTCCATGTCCCATGTTCATGCAGTGCTTCTAGCTCTTCCTTTGCAGCCTTTCTCCATCTGTCTACCGGTAGTAGTAATCATCATCATCACCATGAATAAAGGTAACTTCTACAAAGCTGAAGTGGTAGGGAGGATTCCATGGGTCAGTCTTAGAGTTGTGGCTGAGTGACTGCACCAACTTTCCTCAGACTGACCAAGCTATTTGGATGAGCAGTGAAATGTTTCAATCTTACGAAAAAAAGGAGTCCAGTTGCTGCCATCCCTCAACTCCCAGATACTGGACAGCTATTTCCATCCATTTGTTGAGTAGTCTTTCACTTGAGTATCGTAGGGTCTTCTTTTAGCTTTTCCCATGTGCAAAGAAAAGGCTATAGCTTAGTATCCTGTTGACAGAACTCACAGCTGAAAGGTGTCATGACACAAGTATTTAACTTCTATACCATATAATCTAGCAAAATCGCTACTCTGGGCATTAGATGGAAATCAGTATCCAGCCCAAGGTACTCTGCAGGAGGAGGTGCAGCAAATATTGTGACTGTCCCTTTGTGTTCTACAGCTGTGCCGCCCAAGGCTTGCTCTGTCCCGTGATGTCACACCTCTCTCCACATCTGCAGATGAGAATGCTGTGCACATGCAGATGACCCATGGCACCAGTCTCTCTCTCTCTCTCTCTCTCTCTCTCTCACACACACACACACACAACTGTAAACTGTTTTGAGGCGTTTGGCTTTTCCTCCATGAATCTTAATAAGGTTACACGAGTGGGGGAAGCTCGTCCCCTTTCCCGCTTTAACAGGGAAACCTGAATTGCTGATTCATAGGCAGCCTCTGGCAATGGAAATTCTCAAGGGGGGGACTGGGACGATGCCTGGGCACTCCTTCCATGCATTGGGGGGGGGCTCCTTTGGCTTCCGCTGAGGCACAAGGGGACCCGGAAGGCCAGGTGTTCTCCAGGTAGCCCACTTGGCAAGGGGAGAGGAGGGGGGCACATCTCTCCTTGCCTCTGCTGGTCAGCCACCTGGCAAGCCTTCCTTTAATCTTAATTATGGATCTGAAAATTGAGTCATGGCTACTGGACTTCTTTTTTGAGAGATAGAAACATTTTGCTGCTCATCCAAACAGCTTCATCGGTCAGACCGATGAAGCTGTTTGGATGAAGAGCGAAACATTTCTATCTCTCAAAAAAGAAGTCCAGTAGCCATGACTCAACTTCCAGATAAACTCACCTGGATGACTGAGAATCTTCACAGACTTAATTATGGATATTTATTTTATGGTCATTCATCTGGTCAGTTGCCAAAGGTTTTGTTTGTTTGTTTTTAAATGGTTATTTTGAATATGTTTCTGGAAGCCGCCCAGAGGAGTGGCTCGGGGTTGAATGGGCCTCTTTCTTTCTGCCCAAACCACCCTTTGCTCATCCACCTGATGCCCCTCTGCCCTCCCTGGCAGTCTAAAGTCCGGCAGGGCTCTGGCTGCAGGGTGGGGGTGGGGGGCAGGGCACTCCTGGGGGGGGGGGCGAACAGGAGCACAGCTGCACAGTTCAGGCCTTTCACCTGAGGAGCAAAGTCCGGCACTCTTGCACCCACCCGGCTGCAAGCAGGCTGCCTGGGGCAAAGTGCCAGACCTCCTAGTTCCCCTGGGGGGAGGAGGGGGAGGCGCCAGCTCCCTGGATCTGGTGAGGTTGGTATTTTGCAGGATCAAGAGGCCTCCCCTTGCAGCCCCTCCCTTGCCAAGGCAGATGCTTGCTGGCTCTCACCCACATCCACCCCCACCACCCCCAATATCAAAAAGTGAAGGAACCAGCAGAGAGGAAAGGGTTTAACAACCCCCCAATTTCACTTTAAATGTTAATGTGAACAGAGGGAAAAGGCCTGTGCAGCTGGAAGGCCACTTCACTAGCCCAGGTGTGAGTGTGACATTGAGCCTTGAGGTGGCTTTGGAGAAGGGAAGACTACTCACCCATTGCTCACACCTGGGGAGACTATATGGGCTGCTTCTGAATTTATATGTTTTGCTAAAAATTTCTTCACCTAGAATAATCATTTTTTTACAGCAGTGTCTTTGTTCAGACAGCTGGAGAAGTTGTAGCTACGCCCCCCAGTGCTTATGAACTCGCAAATATTTTAAGGATTTTTTTGGGGGGGGGGTTCTAAGTTTTCGACCTTGCAGGTTTGGTCTGCGGCCAGGTGCAACAACATGCATGCTTTAGTCTCTCGGGAAGAAACACCGTGCAGGGCTCTTCTATTATGGACAGAGATTTCAGGACACACGTCCAGCCAGTGGCATTAAGCCCCGAGCCAGTTTTCAGGCAAGGCTGCCTGGAAAAGACAGTCCTGTGTGCCAGAAAAAGTAGAAGGCAGGAGGAAAAGAGAAAGGCTAAGCATGGGATAGACTGATTCTGTGAGGGAGTCCTTCCGTGGGCAGGACAGGTGAAGCCATGGGCAAGGCAGGGCCTTTGGAAGCCACTGGCACGTCGGGGTCGGGGTTGGTTCAGCTCCAGGCCACCTGCTGACATCAGAGAGGAGCAAAGGGGCAGCCAGGGGCCTCGGGCGGGGAGGGGTGCTCCCCTTTGGGCCAGCCACAGCCAGAGGGCCGCATGTGCAGGACCCTTGCTGCCAGTGGGGAGTGGGGGAGGTCCTGTAGGGTCACTGCTTGAAAACTGCCTTGAACCCATGTAATTTACTGTCGCCAAGCCCTCATATATATGCTGATAAGCCATCCCTTAGCTTTCCCATCTTAGAGAATAGCACAGCCAGGTCTCCCAGTTTGAGTAGCTATAACCTGGTTATTTTATAGCAACTTACAGCTGACTGCAATTCATAAAAGCTAATAAAGAAAAAGCCAGCTATGGACTCCAAAAAGTAGTTTGCTTCCCGGATCCCACTGCTTCACTCTGTGTGGGAGATTTAACCCCTATGCCCCCAAGGGATCCCCAGAATGGTTGCACAAGAACATTAGTCCTCATACATAAGGGGAGGCCACTTATTCTGTCTTACATGTTCCTTCTCTGCTTTCACTCACATATGCCCCCCCCCCGTCCTGTGTAAACTATCTTTCCAGTCTCCAACCCCATTCCACCTTTTCTGCAAAGGAGACATGCCCTTTGTCTTTTGCACCCAGGCAAGCGTGGCCGATGTGGCAGCCGTGGATGGTGGCCTCGTTTACCAGGCTGGAAAGGACTACCACCTGAAGCCGGTGGTGGGGGAAGCCTATGGCCAAGGTGAGCCGTGCTGTGGTCTTCCTTTACTGGCAGGCAGCCCCCCACCCCCGTCCACCTTCCTCTGGCTAGGATTTTCCTCCAGGCAACACGGGAGAGCCAGAGGGGGGAAGCCGGGGCGGGGGTGGGGGTGGGGGAGGCAGGCCAACTCCTTGTGGCTGAAGCACTGAAGGCAGAAGGAAGCGACCGGCCCAAGCAAGGGTGCACCACGAAGCGAGGTGGGGCGCAGGGACAGGGCTCCCTCACGAGTGTGGCCGATTACAGGGAGTGCCTCCCCCAAAGGGGCTTGGATCCCCCCCCCCAGAATGGCAGTGGGGGAGGACGTGCGGGGTGGGGGAAAGTGGTGTAGCTGGGTGTGAATTGCCTTTGGGTGAATGGTGTAAGTCTGTTTCTAAAACATTTTCATCTCTTTTGTAAATGTTTTAGTTTGTTTTTAATGCTTGAAACTTCCTGTTGTAAACTGCCCGGAGGTCTTCTGGAAAACAGGCGGTATATAAGTATTTAAACAAACAAACAAACAAACAAACAAACAAACTTGTTCTTATTTAATTTTATTGTACATCACGTTGCAAATTCTGATGCACAGAAAAGTGCAACCCCATGAATTAAATAAATAAATAAATAAATACAGTGGTACCTCAGATAACGAACTTAATTCATTCTCCGAGGCAATTCGTTATCTGAAAAAATTCGTTATCTGGAACACAGTTTCCCATAGGAATGAATGGAAAACCAATTAATCCGTTCCAGAGCCTAGGAAAATGACACAAGACATGTGGTTTTTTGCTCAAAACTCTTTATAAAGTACACTTTAAAGGTACAGATGCAATGCCACCCAAGATAACTCTTTTTTACCAATGCATGCTGAAAATTTGTTATCCAAGGCAGTCTATAGGGAAAATTCATTATCCAAGGCAGCCCATAAGAAAATTCATTATCCGAGGCAGCCCATAGGGAAAATTTGTTATCCAAGGCAGCACTATACCTGGAAATTGTGATTCGTTATCTGAAAAATTGGTTATCAGGGGCATTTGTTATCCGAGGTATTACTGTACTTGGTTTGAAGATGACTCTGTTCCAGCTGACGGCCTGGCCCACCTGCTGGGCCTCAGGTCCCAGAGGAGTCCCTGTCCTGCAGCCTCTACCCTTTCTCCCTTTCTCCCCCTTGCACAGAGCTCGGCACCTCCTATTATGCTGTGGCAGTGGTGAAGGCAAATTCCAACCTTACCATCAACTCTCTGAGGGGGGCCAAGACCTGCCACACGGCCTTGAATAGGACAGCGGGCTGGAACGTCCCCATCGGGTTTCTGCTGGACAGCGGCCGGCTGCCGGCCGTCGGCTGCCAGGTGGCCCAGGGTGAGTCCTTCCAGGGCCCTGGCCGACAAAACCGGAGGGGGACAGGGTGGGAGAGGGAACGAGGGAGGCAGGCAGGCAGGCAGCTGCCTGTCTGTGCCCAAGCGGTGGTCCCCGAATTTGTTAACTAATAGTGTCCCACCAAGTGGGTTCCCACAACTCAGGGACTTTGCCCGTGGACACAAAGGTGGCCTCTTTCCTGGCTGGTCCAGTGGGGAAACCCATTCCTGAGACTTGGAGTGGCTCTGACTCAAGGACCTGCCCAATCCTGAGTCACTGGGGGTGCCACTCGGGGCAGGGGGTGGGTGGGAGCTTCTGCTGCCGCTTTAAGTTATGGGGCAGGTATCCTCCAGCTGACTGAAGCATTTGGGATGGCACAAGCCATGGGGCAGTGGGGAGCAGGGGAGCCCCTGTGTACCCACATGGCCCAAGCCCCCTTCCACTGGGGGGGGGGCTTGGTAGGGGAGAAACCTGACCAGTCCTTTGCTATTAGCTTCGTTCTTCATGCAAGACTCCTCCCACCCACCCACCAATGCCAGTTCTGTGGGGACGGCACGGGGAACCCCTATGACCCCGGGCCATTGGGCTCTTGGACTGGCCATGAGCTCCAGGGTACTTGAGGCTGTTTCTCACCATGGCCTGGGAAAGCTGGCCTTGCGCAGGCTCTTCCAGCTGGCCAGAGAGTCACTGGTGTCCTTCGCTTCCCTTCCAGCGGCTGGAGAATTTTTCAAGTCCAGCTGTGTTCCTGGGGCTGGTGGGGCTGGCTATCCCGCCTCGCTTTGCCAGCTCTGTAGAGGGAACGCCACTGGGCAGGGGCGATGTGAGCCGAACCCCCAGGAGGACTATTATGACTACCTTGGTGCCTTCAGGTATTTCTCAGCCCCCCCCCCCCCCGGAGAGAGCAGGTGGGAATGCTCTGGCACCTCGTGAAGGATGGGCTTATGACAGTACAAGCCCTGTTGGAGTTGAGTGGGGTGGGGTGAAGGCCGCCCTCTGTGGGGCTCTGTGGTGAGGAACACACCAAGCTCCATCCCCGGCTCCTCTCCGCCTGGGCTTGAGAAAGGTGGCTCCTCCTGCACCCCCAGGGTGGCCCGTTGCTGCCAGTCTTTGCTCAGATACCAAGCTGATTGGCTCCGTGGCCCGGCATGGTGTGGTGCCATTTCAGGTGCCCACACCCTTGGGGCTTTTGAGGACAAGGGGTGGGATTGGATGGCCCTTGAGTTCTCTTCCCACTCTATGATTCTAACAACATCTTCTAATAGCCTCTGGCTTCTTTGCGAATTTTGAATTTACGACATAATTGATTGCCCTTGTTTTCTCGAAATGGCTTCCTTCTTCAGAGCCCATCAGTTTTTGAGGAATGGTCGAGGGACCCTAGGAAGACAGTGAGCACAGGGGCTTCTCCCCAGATCCCCTGGAAGCCAGGTGGCCCCATGTCACAGGGGAGGGGCTCTGTGGGGGTGAGGGCCCCCTTGCTCTTTTGACCCCCTTGCCCCCCTTGGGTGTCCTGCTGCAGGTGCCTGGTGGAGGGAGCTGGAGAAGTGGCCTTTGTCAAACACAGCACCGTGACCGAAGCCACGGAAGGTGAGTTGGTCTGCAGGGAGGGGCTGCCTGGCTGGAAGGGGAGGGATGATGGACTGGCATGGGGAGCAGGGGAGCCAGTGCTGGCCTCAAGGCTTGGGGAATGGGGCTTGGGAGGCTTGGGGGATGGGTGGGACAGGCCGTCCGGCGCTGGCTAGAAGTGTCGAGAGCAGTGTTGAAGTGGGAGCTAAGGATCTCTCTGTGAAACTGAGGGTGGGAAGGGACTGGAGCTCAACTCTCAGTCAGGGTGTAAGGGGAGTCTTACTGGGGACTAGGCATCCCCCGTCCTGAACTGCCCAAGGAGTGATATGGAACAAAACTTGGTTTTTAAAAAATGGTTTAATTCTAAATTAAATCTTCCTGTTACTCCCGTAAATCGTGTCTCTTCTGGGAGGTTTCATTTGGTTACCCCGTCTGTTCACAGTATCTGGGACTGGTGCGCCTCCTCCCCAGGCGAGGGGCAGCATTCCTGGTCTTGGGCTTGGCCTCCTCCTTCCACAAATCTCTGCCCTGCCTCTTGCTTTCAGGTCCGGCGGCTCCTTCGTGGGGCCAGGGGCTTCAGCTGCAGAGCTTCCAGCTTCTCTGCCGTGATGGGAGCAAGGCAGCCGTCACTGCCTGGCGGGCCTGCCACTTGGCACGGGTGCCTGCTCATGCCCTGGTGGCCAGAGCAGACATGGACGGGGCCTTCGTCTTTCGGCTCCTTGACCAGGGACAGGTGGGCCGCTCTACTTATATGCCATCCCATAGCACTGAAAGCGCTCACTGGGCACCTTACATTTTAATTATGAGGGCTACACATTCCGCCCCCTCCGGCCCCCCAAAACAGGGTACTCGGTTTACTGACCTAGGAAGGATGAACCTCAACCAAGAAACTACCTGGCGTATTTTCCATCTTGCTAAGGACTTTACATCTAAGAAATAACAATTTTGCCATGTTTTAACCTGTTGGTACAGTTCTGAGGAAGAGGGTTTTGCCCTCGAAATATTAGCAACTTTTGTTGTTATTTTTCTAGTAGCCAAAGGGTATCCCCTGTTCTACTTTTGTACTAGAAAAGATGGAAGACTCCGTCAACTTCTAGCCAGCTACCTGGGATTGAACCCCAGGTTGTGAGCACAGTTTTAGCAGCAGTGTTGCAGTTTAAGCGCTGTTCCACAAGGCTCAAAGAAAATGTCAAAGACTTGTTCAGTGACCCCAGAATGTCATTTGGGCTTATCAGCAACTTGCCAGTCAGTTGGTGGGATTGGGAGGCTGGTGCCAGGCAGGCCATGCCCAGACCATCCCTGGCCTTGGTCGCCCGCCTGGAATCTGCTTCCCTACCACAGGGCTGCCGCTGCCCCCCTTCTACCCTACAAGATACTCCTCCAGTTTCAAAGCAAGGATAGCTTTCACAAACGTGGGCCTAAGTGGATTACCACAACCGACCATGATGGGCGATTATTACACCCAACAACTTCTTCCTCATAATGCTATGAGCAGGTTTAAGTGACTGGAAGCTGGCTTTAGGCTGAATCCTACCTGTTAGAGCAGTACAACAACAGAACCAATTGCCTCAGGAGGTGACGAGGGCTCCCTCGCAGGAGGCTCTCAAGAGGAAACTGGACCGTCATCTGTCAGATACATGTTAATTGGGATCCCTGCCATGAGCGGGGGTGGGGGTGGGGTTGGACTCAGTGGCCTTAGAGGCCCCTTCCAGCCCCATCATTCCAGGATCCTACAATTCTATGAACTGGATTAGACCTCCTGAATCAACAGGTGAACACCAGCAAGTCAGTAGTCTAGTAGATCCTGCTGATTTCATGGATCTGGCCGTATTGGGACTAGCCATTGGGTTTTATCCCATGACAGTACAGTGATGGGGGGGGATGCTTCCTGGGCAGAATTTGTGCCCGCTGGTGCCACCATTCCAATTGGCTCCCATGCTTTCAGCCACTGCACAGCCAGGAGCCATGCCAGTGTCTACGGGCCATGCCAGTGACAGATGCCCTGCTGTGAACTGCAGGAGGGCCTTTGCAAGACTGGGATCATTCAGCTGGGGGTTGGGGGGCAACGTGTTGTGCCCTGAGTTTTCAGCATTAGCTGTTCTACCGGGATATGAGGAACGCCAGCAGCTCAAGGGCTGGCCAGCAAGAATGGGCTGCAGAGAGGGTGGCAGTGGCAGCTGCTGCTGTTCCTCCAGTTGACATGGCTGCCCATTTCATGTACTTCGGTCTCCTTCCTCCTCCTCCTCCTCCTCCTCCTCAGGCACTCCTATTGATGGCAGACCGGAGGGAATGGGCTAGCTTTGCCTCCAGAATGTGGTCCATGGGCTGACTGGCTCTTGCTGTTCTGTCCATGTTTCAGCAAAGGTTTGGTGGTGAGGACTCCATTTTCCAGATGTTTGACTCGACAGCCTACGGAGGGAAGAACCTGCTCTTCAAAGACGCTACCACAGAATTGGTTCCCATTGTGGAGCAGACGTATGAGGCCTGGTTAGGGGAAGAGTATCTCCATGCCATGCGGGGCTTGGACTGTGATCCAACAAGTATGGGATGCCCGTGAACTTGCCATCCATAAGGAGAGACTGTGACCCCTGGAGTTTAGTGCAAGTCCCCAAATATTGGGGGGGGGGCTTTGTCATCTTTGGGAAGGGAAGTATGAGCTGAGCAAAGCCTGACTGAAAGTGGAAGGAATTTGGTGGGGGTGGGGAGGAGGGAGGAGGGCCAACCCACTCTGTGGCACACTAGCCAAAGAATCTTGGTGGAGAGGCAGAAAGAGAATTGCAACCACAAACAGAAAATGGCATCTACAAAAGCATACAATAGAGGTGGAAAAGGTACTAGAAAACAACTAAGAGTTACTTCTAGCTCCAAAATCCGGTTCACTTCAGGCCAAGTTGGAGGCAGGCAAATCTGGATAGTTAAAGTTGATGACAGGTTAGCACAACCTTACTAGAAAGAAACAGGAAAAAGCCCCACTCACAGTGTTACTCATACCCCATTTCCCCCAAAGGCTCTCCTTCTCACAGCAACATGGACTTGTTTGATATAGTAAACGCCATTAGAGTACGCCAGTGGAACCAATGGGGGTTTGGTAACTCAACTCCCTTGTAAGTTCCATTGATTCAGATCAGCCTGTTCTAACTGTGATGTACTTGAGCATAAAGTCACAATGAGAGAAGGGCAATTGTTCTGTTTTGAGTGGTCTAACCAATGATCTGTTACTTGTTCATAGGGTGGCAAGTCCCAGTTTGGGTTGGTTATGAATTGGATACATCAGCTGCTGTGTGTTTCACAGGGGGATTTGTTTGCACAGGTTGAGTCTATAAGCATCACACTGACCATAAAATAAGTGAGAGGATTTAAAGTGTTTATGTGTTCATGGTTACAATATCTGTATAAAAACTCTCAAGTTGTGCTCTTCTGCATTGAAATGGAAAATGTTACATCAAAGCAAGAGAAGGGAACTGAGAGAAAGCCAGCTGGGAGGTGGCTGGACTCTCTCTCTCCCTCTCCCTCTATCTCTCTCTCTCTCAACCTGGCATTTTGCTTTGGGGAGGGGAACAGGTCTGCTGCAGTGGCACGTGACTAGGCTTGGCCTTGAAGGGGATTGTGGAGCCAGGTCGCCACCCCCAACTCCAAAAGAAGCTTTCACACAATCTCCTTCCTCTGCAGGGCTGCCAGAATTTCTGCGCTGGTGTGTCTTGTCTACGGAGGAAATCCGGAAATGCACCACAATGGCCGTTGCCTTTAAGGCCAAAAGGTTGAAGCCAGAAATCCAGTGTGTTTCAGCTAAGAGCCAGAAGGAGTGCATGGAAGAGATACAGGTAGGACACACAGGTTGGTGGTGGCCCTACAAGTGTTCTGTTTATCTGCTTCCAAGTGCACTTACTGGTTCTCCTGCTGTCACACTCTCTCTTGGGGGCAATTCATGCATCCTCTGGGGGAAGCCACATGAGGAGAAGTTAGGAAACAGTCATACCCCAATGCCTTTTGAGGGTTCTGCCAGGAGGGCAGACATTGGAGTCCACCTTTTTCAAGACCACATTCATCTCCTTCATCAGGATGAGGCACAGAAGGCTAACAATGGTCACAGGTTTCTGTAAAGTCATTTGTAAATTAACTGTTTTAACGCTGGGCCCTTTCCTGATGGCCTTCCAGACAGAATCTTCTCCATTCACAGCAGCTTCCCGGTGCTACAGCAGGTTCACTGTGCTGCACCTTCTTTTCTGCCTTCCTCTCCCACCCCACCCTGTCAGTGCATACATGTGAAGGGAGGATATTTTGCTCCAACGTTCTTTAGGCTTATTTGAATATTTCACATGATGGTTGCACCCAAGGATGGAATAGAGGTAGAAAAGATGACAAGCAATCACAGATATGTGTGTGTGTGGGGGGGTTGATTTACAGAGAAAGGTGAGCAACATGGGGGGTTAATAGAGGTGTCAATAAATTATATGTGATGCAGAGAGGGACTCACAGAATTGTCGTAGGGTTGGAAGGGACCTTGGTGGTCTTCCAATACAACCCCCTGCCCAAGGCAAGAGACCTCATACCATCCCAGACAGGTGCCTGCCCAATATCTTCTTGAAAACCTCCAGTCATGGGGCACCCACACCATCAGGAGGCAAGTTGTTCCACTGTTTTGGATAGGAAGGTGCTTCTTTCCTGCTGTGATGTTAAAATCCAAAGGGGAATAGTTAGCAATTTGGGATAGGTAGAAGAAGTTGGTGTGCCTGGTGGTAAAGCCACTGGTTAAGAGTCCAAAGTCCCTCTAGGCCAGTGATGACGAACCTTTTAGAGACAAAGTGCCCAAACTGCAATTCAAAACCCACTAATTTTTCACCAAGTGCCAATACAGCAATTTAACCTGAGTATAGGTGGCTAGGGAGCAATGTCGGGTGCCCACAGAAAGGGCTCCGAGTGCCACCTTTGGCACCATGCCATAGGTTTGCCATCACTGCACTAGAGGGTCCAAGGAAACAACTGGAGCGAGAGTCATTAAAGGGGTTCCCTGCCTGGCCTGCCCCCGCCCCCAGAGTGGCCCTCCCCAAGGCACAGTGTCCCACAATGCCATCAGAAGGAGGGACTGGCCAACGGCTTCTCAGCACTTGGTACCTGGAAAACCTTGGAAGGGTCGTCAGAAGTCAGAATTAACTTGATGGCAATTACTAATTATTACTAAAAGGAATTATTTCTTCGCATCATGCACTCTCGGGGTTTCCATCTAGACTTGAGTGGACAAATTCAGCAGCCTTGGTGGCTGGGGGTCAGTATTTCTGCCTCTTGGACCCAGTGGTGGCTGTGGCGGTGGTGCAGCGCCTGCCCCAAAGGCAGAAAAACAAGTGGAAATGAGTCTGTTTGGGAAAACAGTTTATGAGTTTTTGATGCATCAAAATTAGGGTGGGGTGCAGCCTAATTAAATGGTGACTTGCTCTCCCTGGGCTGCCCTTTAGCTGCCCTGCGGCAAATGGCGGGACCCTCTCTTGCAGCCTACTAGAGGCCCAGGACCATTGGAACGGGTGCCATTTGTCCCACAGGGGAGTGATGGCCAGACAGTTTGGCGACATGGCCTCCCGCCCCTCCTGTGTGATTCAGCTGAGTTTCCAGGGTTGTTTTTTTCCATGCCATGGACATGTTTTGATTTCCTTTCAGAAAAAACACATTGATGCCGTGACTCTGGCTGGAGAGGATATTTACACAGCAGGGATGGCACATGGCTTGGTGCCTGCGGCTGGGGAGCGCTACGCAGGTGAGGAGGAGGAGAGAGAACAAAGCCCTCCTGTCTCGAAACCATTCCGTGGCTTCCTGGTGACTTCATGCCCGCAAGGAAAAGGAAGCACAGAAGGCCATCCTGGCACGAATGGCAGCAGAGCGGATGGGGTGGGGGGTGGGGGCTCAGAGCGTCTTGCCAAGCCTCTGGAGATGGCAGCCCGGGTGGCCCAGGGGGTGCGCCAGGCTCCAGGTTCTCTTCCAGGCTTCCTGGGGAATGTTCTCCTTCCCTGAGGAGGCGAGGCAAGCGTGGCAGCCCCACCCTCTGGTGGCACTGGGGAGGAAGCCACACCGCTCTGCTCTTGCCTTCCTCTTATTCCCCCCACAAACCACCACCTCTGCAAGGAAAGAGAGCTTCATCCAGGAGGAGCTATGCGTCAGAGGCGGGGTGGGGTGGGGGAGCAACGTGCTCATGATCCTCCTGTGTCTACAATGCCTCTTTCATGCCCGCCATCAATCCCCTTGTGAGCAAGACCCCCCCTCCCCCCACAGTCCACAAGAAGGAGGGGGCGCCACTCGCCACATCTTTTCTCGACCAGTGGCTCTGTCTGCTTTGCGGAGACAGCTTATTAGTGTGAAGAGACACGGAGTCAGTTCGGCCAACGAAATGCCTCACTCCATTTTCCTAGTAAGGGCTGAGAGGGAGGCTGGAAAGGCTAAAAACATCTGGGGCTCTTTTGTCTGGAAAAAAAAAGGCGCCTGAGGGGGTATATGATTGAGACATACAAAATAATGCAGGGTAGGAGTAAAGTGGATAGAGGGAAGCTCTTCTCCCTCTCCCAAAATACCAGAACTAGGGGACATACACTCAAATTGAGGGTTAGGAGAGTGAGAACAGACAAAAGAAAATATTTTTTTCACCCAGCGCGTTGTTAGTCTGTAGAACTCCCTGCCACAGGAGGTGGTGATTGCATTTGTCCTGGATGCCTTGAGGATTCCTTGAGGAAAAGTCCATCACAGGTTGAAAACCATGATGGAGATGTGTAATCTCCAGGCTTAAAACTGGGGTCCTTAAAGGGCCAGATGCAGGGTGGTGGTATCAGGAGACAGAGATCTAGTCTCGTGTGCTCCCAGAGGCATTTGTTGTTGGCCACTGTGAGATACAGGAAGCTGGACTAGATGGGCCTTTGGCCTGATCCTGCATGGCTCTTATTAGGTTCTTATGGCCTGGGGCACAACAGCCCCTGAAGGTGTCCTCTTTGTTCTGTTTCCTCATCCCACCCACCCCCCACCCCGCTGTCCAGAAGGGGACACTACTAGCACTTACTATGCCGTGGCCATCGTCAGGCGCTCGATCTTGGATGCCTTCAGCATCTACGACCTTCGTGGCAAGCGCTCCTGCCACACCGGCTATGGGCGGCGAGCTGGGTGGACTCTCCCGGTGGGACTCCTCATCAGAAAAGGACTCATTCAGCCACAGAGATGCAGCATCCTGAAAGGTAAGAGGTTGGAAGAGGCCAGACCAAAGAAAACATTTCTGTACCCAGAGTGTTGTTAGTCTATGGAACTGCTTGCCACAGGATGTGGTGAGGGCATCTGGTCTAGATGCCTTTGAAAAGAGATTTGACAGATTCCTGCAGGAAAGGCAGGGGAGTGGCATCAGGAGTCAGGGATCTGGTGGCCTCATGGACTCCCAGAGGGATCTCGTGGTGCCACTGGGAGAGAGAGGAAGTTGGACTAGGTGGGCCCTGGGCCTGATCCAGCAGGGCTCTGCTTAGGTTCTTAGGTTAGGTCATGATGGTGAGACGGGTTCTCTCCAGGCTTAAAAGGAGGGTCCCTCCAAGTGCCAGTTACAGGGGATTGGCCTCAGGGGACAGGGATCTGGTGGTTTCCTGTGCCAGGGAAAGTGTGGCACCCCACATGCTGCATCATCCATGCCCGGGGCGGGGAAGTGCAGTCCAAGGACCTCTTACTTAGCTGCCACCTGGCGGGCTGGCCTTGTCGGCCCAGGCCACGGGGCCTTCTTCCAGCCCCAGGCAAACAGAAGCCACCTCCTCTTGGTCCCCCTCCTTCCAGCCGTGAGTGCCTTCTTCTCAGCCAGCTGTGTCCCCACCGCCCAGAGGGAGGACTACCCAGCCAACCTTTGCCAGCAGTGCGTGGGAGATGACCGGGGAGACCACAAGTGTCAGGCCAGCCGCCAGGAGCGCTATTTTGGCTACACCGGAGCGTTCAGGTAAAAGAGGCACCGTCTCCCACGGCAAAGTTTGCCCGATATGACCCATCCCCAAAAAATCCTGGCATGGGGGGCAGATATGTTTCTCCTACAAAAATGGAGGGAGAAGTTAGAGGAGTAGCTACCCTGGTCTTGACCCTAAGCAATAGTTCTTCATTTGTTTGTTTACAATATTTTACCCTTAAAAGAACACAAGGCAATTTACATAATTAATTAATTTTTATATTTATATACCGCCAGATTTTCCCAGACGGGAACTCAGGGCGGTTAACAAGAAAAGCTTACGACAATATAGAAACAAATATAAACTACTACTACTACTACTACTACTACTACTACTACTACTACTACTAC
>JAHTLZ010000190.1:61897-80596 GCA_023846285.1 Phrynocephalus versicolor
ATAGATAGATAGATAGATAGATAGATAGATAGATAGATAGATAGATAAAGATGATTTCACGGGGTTCCAAAGATTCCACCCAACGTCCACTGGCAGATACTAATGTCCAATACTCATTTTTGCAAAATAATTAACAAAATACCACCAGTACAGTCCAATGGTCATGTAACATCTGAATGTTTGATACCTTTTCAAAATATGACTGAAAAACCACCAGTCCCACGTACACGAACATACTGCCTTGTGCCTTCAAGAGATGTACTTGAGGAAGCAGAATCTCTCCTTTCTATCCACATCTGGAGAAACTGTCTTAGTTTTAAACCATTGCCCGGATCCAGTAATGGCCTGGCCAAGCCAGACTAGATACCGGTGCTCCTGGTCAGTCGAAAGGCAGTTCAGGGAACCCTAACCCTAACCCTAACCCTGTGTTGACTGGGGTGACATTTACCCTGAAAACTCACATTTCCAGTTCAGATGCACTCCTGGGTTCAGATCTGACCCTGGATGCCTGGGGTAAGCAAGATAGCATTTACACAGTTAAATTCATCTGTGTTCTTTTATCCAAAAAATAAAAACCTGATTTGCTCACACCTATACACACCTTTGATTGTGTCACCAGCCTGTCCCAAGAGCCCCCCAGGAGTAAAATCTCCATTGGGCCCAGGTTTAGTTTCAGCCCGTTACTCCCAGTCCATCCAAAGACCAATTACAAGCAACAGGTGAGTGTCTGGATGACACCCACTGCACAGGTGGTAAAGGAGAGAGAGAAAGGGTTGATGAAAGCTGTGCACTGATGATACCTTACTCCAGATCTCCTTATGACCTTCCCTGCCCCTGATTTCCCATAGATGTTAAACAGCACTGGGTGGGGATATTGAGTTCCTCTGGGGAACCCCACAGTTGGAGGTCCAGAGGCCCCACTCTTCATCCCCAAGCTCTCTGATTGGAGAAGTTGCTCAGTGAAGCAGCACACCCCCAGTCCAGCAATTTTTTTTTTTTGCATTAGCCCCCACCCACCCACCCACTGCAAAAGTCCCTCCTTCCAAACTCCCACTGGATAGGAGCAGAGAGTCAGACTTTCTGATTTGCCCAATCTAATTTTAAGCAATTAAACTACACACACGCCTCCTGTCTTTATTCTCCACCTACTACTATCCACCCTCTCTAGCCTTGGGATGCCAGGCACCACCTACCGCAAGGGACCTCAAGAAGGCAGGTGGGTCTCTAGGCCCCACATTTAACTTGCGCAGGGTCTGCAAGGCAACCCCTTTGTTAAGCAAGATTTTCTGTCTTTGCTTCAAACACATGCATTCTGTTTACGCTCAGAGGACGTTGTGTAAATGTGAAAATGACATCTTTCCATATCTCACAACAGCTTTTGCTTGGATTTCAGGATTACTTTGGTGACGACAGCAACAGTGAATTTAGCATGTTCAATTCCACGCAATTCAATGGGAAAGATTTAATCTTCAAGGATTCTAGCACTGGCATTGTGGCTGCTGGGGAGAGAACCACATCCACCTCCTGGCTGGGGCCAGAGTTCCTAGAGGCGATGGAAGGCTGGAGCTCTGCCCAGTGCTCCCGAGCAGGTGAGTCTGGCCAGCTGCCAGATCCTGAAGGAAAAGCAAAGCAAAGCAGGCTGTTTCTAGACCACCCTGTAGTGCTTAAAGCACTCTCTGGGTGGCTTATGATGTATTTATGCAGGCTACACATTGCCCTACCCACCCAAATGATCTGGTCACTCATTGTACTGACCTGGGAAGGATAGAAGGCTGAGTCAACCATGAGCCAGCTACGTACCTGGGATTGAATCCCAGGTCGTAAGTACGGTTACAGTTGCAGTGCATCAGTTTAGCCACTGCACTGCAAAGCTCCAAAGGCAAGGAGAACCGTGCTTGGGCCAGGCTCGATCGGCACTATGGGGTGCCTACGGTGACAGAATGCTTGCTTTTGGATCACATCCACAATTTCTTCGACATCAGTTTTAGTGAGCCCTGCAAGTCATGGGAGTTCTCCGGCATCCTCATGTGACTGAGGATGGCGCAACACGACCCCACCCTGCCGGGACTTGTCTGCCTCGACCAGTACAGGATGCAGAAAACCATCATTCAAAAGTTCCACAACAAATAGGCGAAAAATGGCTTGAGATCTCTGCCACCTACGAGGCAGAAAACCAAGACACACACACATACCCTTTGCGGTCCTGGAAGAGATGGTCGGCCAACAAACGACCTTCTACACTGACCACCAGGTCCTCAGCATCAGAGAAAAAGGGGTGTCAGCTGACAAAGGAACCTGTTGCCTCTCTACATTGAGCAAAGGTTCAACCAACAGTCTAAAGAAGACCACCTTCACCAGGAGAGCAGTCCTGTCGACTGTGAGCAGCCTATATGCCCCCCCCCCCGGTCACTTGCTACCCCTGTGATGATCCAAGAAAGGCTTCTCCTTCGTATGCTTTCCCAGGACACCGGGGGGGGGGGATGCCCCTTGGAACCAGCATGTTTCAAATGCTTCTCCAGGTGGAAATCTCTGATATTGGGCGTAGCACTCATCCTTCACTACCTGCACCGCGAGACGAGCTTCTCACAGAGGTGTGTCCAAGCAGACAGAATCATCCTGCAGAGCGTCCAGCAAAATGCATATCCGGAAGAAATTGAGCTCCTTCAGGCCAAGAGGCCTATCCAGAAGTCCTGTGCGCTCCTGAGCCTGAACCCGTCTCTCGACAGCCACCGTCTGCTCAGAGTAGGAGGGCGCCTCGATAAGGCAGATATTGCCACAGAGGTCAAGCACCCCATTATCCTGCCAGCTCGCCGACGCATCACAAGGTTAGTGATCTGACACCATCACAAGTTCGTTCACCATCAAGACCGGCACTTCACACAAGGTGCCATCAGAGCCGTCAGAGAACAATGCAATCACTTACTGTTACTACAATATCTTATTTCCACCAGATCCTGTTGGACTTCCAAGACCCCTCTTTAGGGCAACTGACCTTCAACTGACTCTCAGCTAACCTGACTACTCTCTAAATTGACTCTCAGCCGTCAGGGTTCTACATATTGTATATATAACCACTAACCACACCCATCAGTTTAGCGATTGGCTAAGCTCTGATTATTCATAAATATTCATACATGTTAATAAATATTCATAAATGTTCCTCTATTCATCACACTTCCACACCCAGCAAGCTAGGTACTTATTTTACTAATCTTCAAAGGATGGAAGGCTGAGTGAACCCTGAGCCATCTACTTAGAATTGAACCTTAGGCCATGAGCACATTACAAGCCTCGTAGTGCCGTGGTCAAATGCCTGTACTGCAGGTAAAATTTGCTCAGTTGAGGCCTCCAGGGCACTGGCTCATTGCCGGCCAGCAGCCTCCCCTTTTGACCCTTGCCCATCTTGGCTTATTAAATCCGCCAGAGGGAGCATGCCTGAGTGGCCTTCCATTATTTCCACCGCCTCCTTCAGGGAAGGGATTTTTCCCTCTTGCCTGAAGGAGACAGTGGTGAAGCCCACCCTAACGAAACCTGGCCTGGCTTCGGACGAATTGGCTAACTACCGTCCGATTGCCAATGTTCCCTTCCTGGGCAAGGTCATCGAGAGGGTGGCCACTGTCCGGCTCCAGTCATTCCTGGAGGAAGAACATGTCCTTGACCCATTCCAGTCCGGGTTCAGGCCGTGCTGAGGGACTGAGACTGTCTTGGTCACACTGCAAGATGACCTCCTCAGGGGGGCCAACAGGGGTTGCTCTACCCTGATGGTCCTCCTGGATCTGTCAGCGGCCTTTGATACCGTCGGCCATGGTATCCTGCTGGACCAGCTCTCCGAGGTGGGGATCGGAGACACAGCATTTTGCTGGCTCTGGTCTTTCCTGGGAGGCCGTTCCCAGCATGTACAGCTTGGGGGGGGGGTCAGCACCTTGGATGCTCCCATGTGGGTTCCTCAGGGGTCTACACTCTCTGCCATGCTGTTCAACATCTATCTGAGGCCACTGGCTGAGGTCATTAGGAGATTTAGAGTCTGCTGCCATCAGTATGCTGATGACGCACAGCTCACTCTCTCCTTTTCCCCCTCTTGCAGTAGAGGCAGTACAGATCCTTGACTTGTGCCTGGACGCGGTCATGGAATGGACGAGGACCAACAGACTTAAGCTCAATCCGGAGAAGACTGAGGTTATGTTCTTTGGGTCTCCCTCTTCTGGATACAGACCTAACCCTAACCCTCTCCCCAGTCTGGAGGGTGTTTTCCTCCAGCTGGCGGATAGAGTCCAGAATCTGGGCGTGGTCCTGGACACCGCTCTTTCTATGGAGGCCCAGGTGGCTGCCGTTTCCAGGACTGCCTTCTTCCATCTTCGACAGATTGCCCAGATTCGTCCGTATCTGGATGGGGAGTCCCTGAGAACAGTTGTGCAGGTGCTCGTGATCTCGAGGATAGATTATTGCAACGCTCTCTACGTGGGGTTGCCCTTGACTCTTATTTGGAGACTTCAACAGGTGCAAAATGCCGTGGCCAGACTGGTGGCTGGTGTGGGTCGATATGACCACATCACCCCAGTTCTGGCTCGCTTGCATTGGCTACCCCGAATAAAATTCAAGGTCCTGGTTTTGATTTACAAAACCCTCCACGGCTTGGGACCCGAATAATTGTCGGAGCGTATCTCCCAAAGGTTAGCTGAGGCCCAAGCTACTAGAATGTCGCAGGCACTTTCACTTCAGGTGGCCACGCCCAGGGAGGCGAGGAAAGCGGTTATCCGCAGCCAAGCCTTCTCTGTGGCTGGTCCTTTGCTTTGGAACCATCTCCTGAGTGAGCTGCACCTTGCACAGTCCCTGCCAGCCTTCCAAAAAGCATTGAAGACCTGGCTTTTCCGTGAGGCCTTTGGTGACCTTTAACTTTATTTTTAACTTTTTTGTTTTTATTTTATCCCACCATCTTGCCAGATATCTCTTTCTATTGTTTATTTTTATTATCCTTTTTATTATTGTTCCCTTGTTGATGTTGTAAACCGTCCGGAGTTCCTTTGGAAGACGGGCGGTAAATAAACAAACAAATAAACAAACAAATAAATAAATAAATAAATAAATATGTGCTCACAACCTGGGGTTTAATCCCAGGTAGCTGGCTCATGGTTGACTCAGCCTTCCATCCTTCTGAAGTCAGTAAAACGAGTACCCAGCTTCCAGAGGGGGGGGGGGCAGTGTGTAGCCTGCATAATTAAATTGTAAACTGCCCAAACAGTGCTTAAGCACTATGGGTCAGTATATAAGAAGAACACTTTTTGCTTTTGCTTTATTTTTTTTTCCTCAACATTTTATTGAACATACAAGTAATTAAACATGGAAACTCAAATCAGTAACATGCACAACATAACAAGAAGGGAAGGGAAAAGGGAAGGGAAAGGAAAAGGGGTACCATAAAATACACACCCACAATTTATCTATAATAAGACATGTCTCGCTTGATGATTCTCTCTCATTGACATATTATTGGCTAGTTATCCTCTAATTCTATCTTGCTTTAATCTAGATTACTTTAGTTTCCCACCACTCATAAAACAGGTCCCAACCATCACTGAAAGTTGATTCTATTTGCCCTTTTAGTCTTCTGGTTAATCTGTCCATTTCTGCACATTCTACTATTTTTTTAATAATCATCTCGTCCGTAGGGAGATTTTCAGATTTCCAGCTCTGAGCCCATGCTATTCTAGCTGCTGTTAAAATATGTAACAATACATAAGACTTTTGTTTATGTATCACATTTGGCAATATGCCTAACAAAAATATTTCCGGTTTAAATTCTAATTGTGTTTTTAAAATTTCCTTAGCCCATGTATGTATTTTCACCCAGTAAGTTTTAGCTTTGTCACAGGTCCACCAAGCATGATAATAAGTACCTTCATAGTCTTTACATTTCCAACACTTATTTGAAACATTAGAGAACATATTAGCAAGTTTTGCTGGTGGCATATGCCATCTATAAAACATTTTATAAAGATTTTCCTTATATGCGGTGGCCAAGGTTAGTTTAAGATTAAACGTCCATAATCGCTGCCATTTTTGGAGTTCAATATTGTAGCCAAAATTTTGGGCCCATCTTAACATGGTGTCTTTCACCTCCTCATCCTGCATATCCCATTGCAATAGGTATTTATATAGTTTTTGGATTTGTTTTTCTTCTGTTTTTAATAGGATCTTGTCAAATGCTGTGTACTCTTTGTAGAATCCTTGGGTCTTTATATCCTGGTGGTAAATCGACTGTAATTGCATTAATGGCCACCATGAAAAAGTCAGGCCTTGATCTACTAATTGTGACCTCGATTTCAAAATTCCCTCAGAGTCTAGGAGCTCATTATAGGTAGTTATTTTCTCCATACTTAATAAATTGGGATACGTGAATGCTTCCATCGGTGAAACCCATCTGGGTATTTTGGTGTAGATTTTTAATTTAACCTTTTCCCAAATTCTCAATAGTGACTTCCTTATCAAATTTCTTTCAAAATATTTATGTGTTTTTGTTTTCCCATACCATAGAAATGCATGCCACCCTATTTGTAGATCATGTCCTTCTAAATACAGTATTCTCTTATTCCTTAAAAGTACCCATTCTTTTATCCATGTTAGTGCATTTGCTTGGTGATATAGGGCCCAGTTTGCTTTTGCTTTAGCTATAATCACTGCAGCATTTTAATCACGGCACCACAAGATTTTTAGTTTCCTCACCTTCTCTCTCTTTCTCTTTCTCTGTATGTTTATGAGGTGGGGGGGGGGAGAGGGAAGAGAGAGATGTGCTGTTTTGCTCCATCCCACCCACAGAGCTTCCAAGGTAAATGAGATAGTTGCTGTGAGTTTTTCGGGTTGTTTGGCCGTGTTCTGGAAGTTTTTCTTCCTGGCGTTTCGCCAGACTCTGTGACTGGCATCCTTCACCTCTGAAGATGCCAGCCACAGTCTGGTGAAACGTCAGGAAGGAAAACTTCCAGAACACGACCAAACAGCCCGAAAAACTTGCAACAACTATCAGATCCTGGCTGTGAAAACCTTCGAGAATATAGTAAATGTGATAGTTAAGGAGTGATTTTACCCATTCCCCTCCCCCTACAAGTGAGTTGCCACAGATTTGGACCCTAGCCTCCTGAGTTCATCACACTACTCTCTATCCTACACACTTTCTACAACTTTAGTACATTCTAGAAAAGGAAGGGATGCACAGCTGCCCTTCTGAGGGGGAGCACACAAGACGTCTTCTTGCTTGCAACTGCATGCCTGCAGTGCCGTAGGGATACAAGGGCTGGCCTTGTGGTCCTTCCCTATCTTGAGAATGGGAGCTGAGCAGGACCTTCCTGACAGCACTCACCGAGACTCCCGTGCCATTGCATGGGAGATGGTGTAGAGTCGGTGGCTGTCCGGTTTGGACACGGCTCTTCCGAGAAGGTCGCAGACAGACTTGGAGACAATTTGGGGAAAGAAATCCACTAGCTGGGATTCAACAGCAATGTGAATGCCAGGGTCTCCTCCCCTGGAACAGATGAGCACCACTGAGGGGCAACGGTCAGTGAGAGACAATGACCAGCGGAAACCCTTTTAAAGGAAGGGGGAAGCAGAGAGAAGGGAACGCAGTACAGGGGCACATGCTGTGTGAACATGGCATGCACCATGACGACCCGCCGCTCCCGCTCTCCACAAGTTGCAGCCCCTGATCCGAAAAGGAGGGAAACAGAATGCCTGCTCTTTGTGTGGTGCCCTCTGCTGACTCACAGTGGTCCATGCGCCACGTCTCATCCACATAGGCCACCCTGTGTGGATGCTGCCCTTGTGTTCTTACTGTGTTTGTTTACATTCCAGGCACCCGGTCCGTGAACATCTCCCTTCTGCTGATGACCAGTCTGGTCTTTGCTTCATTCTGCTCCTCCTGATCCAAAGGGCAACGTGCAGCAAGACAAAATGCAGCTGTGAGGGGGGAGGGTTAACAACATGGACAACCACAAAGAAGCCAGCAGAGCCAGGAGGGAGGCAGGGCCTTCCTTCTCGCCCAGCTCAGGCTGAATGGACAAGCCTCGACACCACCGGCCTGTCCTGCTCCCACCGCCCACCCCCACCCCCCGGGAGGATCCTCCCAGTGCCCTTCCAAGGACCCCTGCTTTTTAAAGCACACCGAGGAAGGTGCTAATCATCTCCAGGCCATTTTTTCCTCAACCTGCCGCTTGCCTAAAGTAGCTGACAGTGAAGTGTAATCCCTTCTATACTCTCCTTGTCTGTGTTCTCTTTGCTGGATGGAAAAGAGGGCATTGGGTCCGGGTGCCAAGTGGAGCAGGAGGTGCCAGGAAAGTTGTGTTCTGGCCCTTTTCGTTTTGGGCTCTTCATGGGCTGACCAGTGGGCCAGGGCAGACGAGGGCTCCCCTCCCTTCCCCTTCCCCCCCCCACAGGCTGACCAGCTGGGGGCAGCAACAGCTTCCTTATAAGAAGGCGGGACTCTGCCTGCTTCCAAACTGTTGCCAGTGCTGGCTCCCTGGAAGGAAAAGGTCACCCCGTCACATCCACAAAGAAAAGCATTCAGTAGCTGTGTGATTTTCAGTCTGCCAGTGGAAATGTGTTCTGGAAACCATAGCATCTCAGCTGTGCTGATCCAGGCTAGAGGCTCGTCTTGTTCAAATCCCATTTCAGAAATGATAGGATGATTTTAAATAAAGAAACTTCTAAATGCCCAAGCATGTCTTGGTAGCAACTGACAGTAATCTCTGGTGCCCAGGCATGCCTGCACTGCACTAGCCCATAGATGGGGGGGGCAGAGATGGGGCGGGCAGAGCTACCATATTCTGGAGACACTGGTTGGGCTCCAGTGGCCCACTCCTGCTTTTTCCACCAAGGAAGGGAATCCTGACTGGTCTTTAAGATCTTTCCATCAGATCTAGTGTAGCTTGACTCTTCTAGGAGCAAATAACTACATCTGCTTCTCAGCTTGTTGATGGTACTAGATGGACTTATTTAATATATTTTTATATCACACTGCTTAGTGAAATTCCACTAATCTGGGTGGTCTTATAGAAACCCACAAACAATTAACAGACAAAACCGAAAGGCAACCCCCCCCTACAAACCACTCCATCGAAAGAGACATGAACATAAAAAATGAACTCAAACAATCACCCAGATAACTAAGCAACTATATAAATCACAAGTAGTGGCAATAATGTTATGTAACAGAACTAAATCTATGGGTCAAGCTGCTTTCTAAGAGGGATAATGCAACTGAAAGCTGCCTGAAACAAAGCTGTTTTACTGTAAATAATTTTTGAAAGTCTGGTGGGAGGGGATTTGATGTATCTCTGACGCGAGGCAATTTCAAAATGTTAAACTAAATGCTAAGAAATCACCAGGACCAGATGGCATCCATCCACGAGTTCTCAAGCAGCTGATCTTCAGGAGATACATTCCAACAGGTATTGCAGTTCTAAATGGTACAGGGAAGATCAAACCTTGAACCTGGTATAGAAAGGAACAGGTAACCAAAGCAGATGAGTCATGTGTGTAAAAAATTTGCTAAATCACTCTAAATCTTTGTGCCTGAATTGATGCTTGTTGTTCTGGTTTTAAAGCTTCAGGAAAAAGAGATTGTACCCTTGTCTGCCTAGCTTGATAAATGGTTATTTAGGCAACTCAAGATGTCTACTGAATGCCATGAACAAGAAGATACTGATTCATAGACAAATGCTTTGCACTACAGAACACAGAAACACCATCATAGCCTCTCCGTGAAGGCTGTGGCATTAGGGAGAACTTCATGACGGTTACAGCTGTTTGGCAGTGGAAGATGCTGCCACAAAGGAGGGTGGTGGAGTCTCCTTCTTTGGAGGTTTTTAAGCAGAAGCTAGATGTCCATATGTCAAGAGCACTGTGATGTGGGGTCCGGTATGGGCAGGGGGTTGGACTGGATGGCCCTTGAGGTCTCAATTCATTTTCTGCATTGCTGCTCTTCCTGCTTGCCATGGTGTTTTCTCTCACATCCTTCCTTCACCCACTTTCTCTCCCTAAGCCTCCTCATGGGTCCTTGAGCCTCTCTTCTCCATTTTTGTGTATCATTTTTCTTTTCCAGCCATCCTTCAGTTCGTTCCTCTACTCCTCTGCAACCCCAGAACCTTGGTCTTACATCCCCATGACATTACGTTTCAAAGGGGAGGTTAAGGAAGACTTGGACAGTGCAGAGAAATTGAATGAGTTCTTTGCGTCTGTCTTCACGACAGAGGACCTTGAGCGGATTCCGCTGCCTCAGCCGCCCCTCTTGACTAAAGAATTAAATCAAATACAGGTTAAAAGAGAGGAGGTTTTAGGACTAATTGATAAATTGAGGATTAACAAGTCACCGGGCCCAGATGGCATCCACCCAAGGGTTATTAGGGAACTGAGAAATGAAATTGCAGATCTCTTAACGGTTATATGCAACTTGTCTCTTAAAACAGCCACAGTGCCGGAGGACTGGAGGATAGCAGATGTCACACCAATTTTTAAAAAAGGAAGGAGGGGGGACCCAGGAAACTACAGGCTGGTTAGCCTTACATCTGTCCCAGGGAAGATGGTGGAAAGCCTCATCCAAGAGAAAATCTTAAAACACATAGAAGAACAAACCTTGCTGAGAGAAAATCAGCATGGCTTCTGTAAGGGTAAATCTTGTCTGACAAACCTCTTAGAATTTTTTGAAAAGGTCAACAGGCACGTGGATTTGGGTGAACCGGTTGATATAGTCTATCTGGATTTTCAAAAGGCTTTTGACACAGTCCCTCACCAAAGGCTGCTGAGAAAATTGCACAGTCAGGGGATAAGAGGGCAGGTCCTCTTATGGATTGAGAACTGGTTGAGATCCCGGAAACAAAGAGTAGGTGTCAATGGGAAATTTTCACAATGGAGAGAAGTGAAAAGCGGTGTGCCCCAGGGCTCTGTCCTGGGACCGGTGCTTTTCAATCTGTTCATAAATGACTTGGAGACAGGGATAAACAGTGAGGTGGCCAAGTTTGCAGATGACACAAAACTTTTCCGTGTGGTAAAAACCAGACAAGATTGTGAAGAGCTCCAGAAGGATCTCTCCAAACTGGGGGAGTGGGCTGAGAAATGGCAAATGCGTTTTAATGTAACCAAATGTAAAGTAATGCATATTGGGGCAAAAAATCCAAACTTCATCTATCAACTCATGGGCTCTGAGGTATCCATGACGGATCAGGAAAGAGATCTTGGTGTGTTGGTGGACAGCTCCATGAAGGTGTCTCCCCAATGTGCGGCAGCAGTGAAGAAGGCCAATTCCATGCTAGGGATTATCAAAAAGGGGATTGAAAATAAAACAGCCAACATTATAATGCCATTATACAAAACAATAGTAAGGCCCCACCTGGAGTATTGTGTACAATTCTGGTCACCGCATCTCAAGAAAGACATAGTGGAACTGGAAAAGGTGCAGAAGAGGGCGACTAAAATGATTACTGGGCTGGGGCACCTCCCTTATGAAGAAAGGCTAAAACATTTGGGCCTCTTTAGTCTGGAAAAAAGGCACTTGAGGGGGATATGATTGAGACATACAAAATAATGCAGGGTATGAGTAAAGTGGATAGAGGGAAGCTCTTCTCCCTCTCCCAACACACCAGAACTAGGGGACATACACTCAAATTGAGGGCTGGGAGAGTAAAAACTGACAAAAGAAAATATTTTTTCACCCACGCGTTGTAAGTCTATGGAATTCCCTGCCACACAATGTGGTGATGGCATCTGACCTGGATGCCTTCAAAAGGGGATTGGACAGATTCCTGGAGGAAAAGTCCATCACAGGTTACAAACCATGATGGAGATGTGTAGTCTCCAGGCTTTAAACCAGGGTACTTCAAGGGCCAGATGCAGGAGAGTGGTATCAGGAGACAGATATCTAGTCTCATGCGCTCCCAAACACATCTGGTGGGGCCGCTGTGAGATACAGGAAGCTGGACTAGATGGGCCTTTGGCCTGATCCAGCATGGCTCTTCTTATGTTCTTATGTTCTTATATCAGCGCCTCTCAGCACTCTCAGCAACATGTCACCTATTAAATAATGTCTTTTGGGTTTTATCCTCTTTTGAAGATGTTTCCTAGCTCAAGACTGACATGAAACAGCTGCACATGCCCTTTCCCTTCCTCTCTCCGCCCTTCCCTTGAAAACACACACACACATATAATCATTGAGTTGGAAGAAACCTTGAGGGCCATCCAGTCCAACCCCCTGCCATCCAGGAACCCCCATCACAGTACTCCTGACATACGGCCATCCCACCTCTGCTTAAAAACCTTCAAAGAAGGAGACTCCATCATCTTCCACTGCCGAACAGCTCTGTCACGAGGTTCTTCCTAATTTTTAAATCAAATCTCTTTTCCTGTAGTTTGAGACCGCTACCCCATGTCCTAGTCTCTGAAGCCATGGAAAACAAACCTGTTCTCTCTTCAATGTGACATCCTTTCAAATATTTAAACATGGCTATCATATCCCCCCTCCACCTTCTTTTTGAAAGGCTAAACATTCCCAGTTCCCTAAGCCGTTCCTCATAAGACATTTCTTCCAGACCTTCAACCATCCTGATCACCCTCCTCTTGACCCGTTCAAGGTTGTCAACATCCTTTTTAAATTGAGGTGCACAGAACTGGACACAGTAAGGTGGGGGGTCTGACCAGAGCAGCTTCAGAAGGGCACCACATGTGACAGATTGTAAAAACCTCCCTGCACAGGAACACATTTAGAATATTTGTTTATTGTGGATGCTATTGAGACAGTGTGCACATTTCACAACTTGATGAGTGGCACCTGGCTAGTCTAATAAAGTGTGCCCAAGACCAGCAAGGAAGAGGAAGGTCACAATTCTCATACTAACAGCACACTTACTCATCAGCAGCCCATGTGTGATTTCTGTGCAATGCCATCCACTCGTCAGCCTCCAGCATGCATGCATGGGAATACTGTATAACAAGTAGCATAATAACAAGTAAAATACTAGCAATAACGGATCATTCTAAGCCAGGATCAAAATTTCAAGGTCTTGACCTCCAAGGAGGATAATAAGGTTAATATTGGTATCCTTTGGAATTATTTTTTAAAAGTTCATTCTTCTAGATATTGGCTTGGTGATGCGAATCCTTCTTCTTTCACGGCAGAGACCATAGAGCTCCATGAAGTTTTGCATAATTTGTCCGGGATGTTCCTTTGGCGACCTTGACTCCTGACTTTGACTTCTCTAACAAAAAGTCCCGCCCCGACTTTTCCGAGGCGCGTTGCAATAGTCCGTCCGCCAGGGGGCGCAGAGACCTCCTACTCACGGGCTCCGCCTCCCCTATTTCCGAGGCCGCTGATTGGACCAGCCGCGTCCCTTGGCCTGCTCCGCCTCTTCCTTCAACGCGCGCAGGAAATTGTCGCGCAGGCGCAGTCCGCGCGTCAAGGCGGAGGCCGTGAGCCGCGCGGCCGCCCGGATGGGCCGTGCTTCCGCCAGGCGGTCCACCACTCGGTGGTCGTTGAGCAAGGCGAAGAGCAGCCGCCGGAGAACCATCGTGCGCCCGAAACGCTCCGCCGCAAGAGGGGAACACTCCCGCGGGAAGAGCGCTCGGCTCGAGGCGAGGCGTTTACGACGGTCACGTGCTGGCCGTGCCTCGCTGCGATTGGTCGGGCGAGAGCAGTGTCGCCGCGCATGCCCAAATAATGCCGCGAGAGGCTATCCAATGGGAAGGCTCGTCCGAGACGCGCCCCGCACTTCCGGATTCCTCAGCACTTCCGCCCGGCCTTCCTCCTCAGGGCGCCTTCGCTCTTTTGGGATTGGAGCTTCCGGTCCCGCGGGCCAAACCCGGAAGAGGCTCCGGAGCCGGGCTGAGGGGCGGAGGCGGCGGGGGTGGGGTGGTTTCTTTCGTGAGCGGCAGGACCGGAGAGGGCCGCCTTTGGACCCCCAGAAAGGGGGGGACGACGAGCGCCGCCGATCGCTCATAGCGCCTGACTCCCCCATCATCCGTTCATAACCTTAACCCTAATCCAGTCCAACCCCCTGCCATGCAGGAATCCCCATCACAATATTTCCGACAGGTGGGCCATCCATCCTCTGGTTAAAAACCTCCAAAGAAGGAGACTCCACCACCCTCCTTGGTCGCAGCATCTTGCACTGCCGAACAGCTCTGACCGTCATGAAGTTCTTCCTAATGTTCAAATGGAATCTTTTCCTGTAGTTTGAAACCATTGCCCCGATTCCTAGTCTCTGAAGCCATGGAAAACAAACCTGTTCCCTCTTCAATATGACATCCTTTCAAATATTTAAACATCCAGCCAGGTATCCCCATCCTATATCTATGCAATTCATTCTTTTTATCTAGATGCAGCACCCTACATTTCCCTCTGCTGAACCCCATTCCGTTAGCTTTGGCCCAGCACTCTAATCTGTCAAGGTCATTTTGGATTTTCACCCTATCCTAGGGAATTAACAACCCCTCCCAATCTGGTATTATCTGCAAATTTAATTAGTATACTCTTGATAACTTGATATTTGTTATGAAAATAATCTCTCTGCATCATCATCTTGTTCTTAGTGCCAATGCCACACTCAGAGGCAGTCAAATAGGAAAAGGTTTATTAAAGAGAGATAGAGATACAATGCAGAACAATACAGTACAGAAAGTAGGTTAGTAAACATCTTAGCTTAAGGTTCCAAGACAAACACAGGCCAGTCTGTTCGATCTACCCTGCTGTCCTGGACCTTCTTCAATGTCTTCCAGTTGCATCATATAGAGTGGAACCTTGACTTACGTCATTAATCCGTTCCAGAGGTCTAGATTTAAGTCAAACATGACTTAAGTCAAATGAACTTTTTCCCATAGAAAGTAATGGGAAAGTGGATTAATCCGTTCCAGATGATGAAAAAGACACCCGAAAACAGCAATTTAACACAAATTTGTCTGGGATAGGAGATTCCTTCTGGGGATGTAAATGAAATGTCTCTTCAAAGAGAGGAGGAGGCAGTGGAATTATAATCCACAAGTTATACGCCTCCACTTTTTAATGTCTAACATTTAAGTTAGCAACAATGTCTAACATTTAAGTTTTACTTATTTTTAACCTGACGTTCCAAGTTCTGAACAACTCTATGCTTACCATTAGAGTCCCACAACTGTACAGCTCCCCAACTAAAATGCTTCCATTGTGGACCAGACTTCTGCAGCCAGATTTTTTACAAGACTGAGTCGACTGTCTAACCAGTGAGGCCAGCCCTGAGGTCCCAGCCCTTCTTCTCCTCCGGCAGCAGCGGCGGCTTCAGCGAGGCTGAGGACCAGCTCCAGGTGCTCTGGCCTCGCTGAAGCCGCCGCTGCCAGAGGAGAGGAAGAAGGCAGGAGCAGTTTGGAGGTGGCAGCCGCGATGCTGGGTTGTGGCTGCCGCCTGATTCCAGTGCCTTATGCCGGGGCTCCGAGCTGTAAGTCAAAGCCTGCGACTCAAGTCAAACAGGCCCCTTCTTGCTGCAAGTCAAATATGCGGCAAGTCAAGCAACATGGAAGTCAAGGTTCCACTGTATACCCTTCTTTGTGATCTCAGACCCACGCATCCTGCACGCCCCCCCATGTGTCTGCCAGAATGACCTTACCTAGTTTGTTTGATAGTTCAAGTTGGTTCCTTATTCCTGGCTAACCGCCAAATGTTGCTCTCAGCAAAATGACACCCCCACACTTGCAAGTATGCCAAGTCTTAGCTGGGTCACTGAGACCTTATGTATCTCACAGTCAGGTCTGTTAATATTTTAACAACATAATATTTATAATAATTTTTTTCATCATTATAAATTCTTAACACTCTCTATTCCTTCCTCCAAGTCATTAATAAAGATATTGAACAGCCCTGGACCCAGAACAGAACCGTGGGGCACCCCACTGGTCACGTCTCTCCAAGCTGAAGAAAAGCCATTTATGATCACCCTTTGGGTGTGATCAGTCAACCAATTCCAAATCCACCTAACAGTAGCACTCTATCCCACATTCTTCTAACTTCTTAGCAAGAATAGCATGGGGAACCTTATTGAAGGCCTTACTAAAGTTCAGATAAGCAATATCCACAGCATTCCCCTCATCCACCAGGCCTGTAATTCTATCAAAGAAATAAATCATATTAGTCTGGCTTGAATTTTTTTTAGGAAACCTATGTTGACTTCTTGTAATGATAGCATTGTTTGTTAAATAATTACAGACTGCCTGTTTAATAATCTGCTCTAGAATCTTTTCAGGAATTGAAGTCAAGCTGACTGGGTCCTCTTTTTCCCCTTTTTTGAAGATGTGGACAACATTAGCCCTCCTCCAATCAATGGGGACTTCCCTTGTTCTCCAGGTCTTCTCAAAGATTATTGCCAATGGTTCTGAAATTACTTCTGCCAGTTCTTTTAATATCCTTGGGTGTAATTCATCTGGAGACTTAAATTCATTTAATGTTTCCAGGTGTTCCTGTACTACCTCTCTATCTATTCTATGTTACAATTCCCATCCTACCTCATCTACTCTTTGTCCCAGCAGATCTCTTTCTTCCTATTTGGAGAAAACAGAGGCAAAGAAGGTGTTGAGTAGTTCAGCCTTTTCCTTGTCTCCTGTTAGTAACTGGTTATCATCGCCACGCAGCGAGTTTATCATTTCCTTATTTTTCCTTTTGCTGCGGACATAACTAAAGAAACCTTTTTTATTATCTTTAATTTCTCCGGCAAGTATAAGTTCATTTTGCGCTTTAGCTTTTGTTACCATCCCCCTTCATATATTAACTTTTTGCTTATATTCCTCTTTGGTGCATTTCCCATTTTTCCATTCCTTGTACTTGTTTTTCTTTATAGTTAGCTGAGTTGAAAGCTGTTTAGTAAACCATTGTGGATTCTTTAGACCTCTCCCATTTTTTCCTCTCGTTGGAACAGTTTTAGATTGTGCCTTTAATATCTTGCTTTTAAGGAACTCCCATCCATCTTGGACTCCCTTTGCCTTTAAATACTTGCTCTCAGTGGCACGCGCTGAAGACTAAAAGAAAAAGAAAAAAGGTCTACCAGACTAATTTCTTCTGGGTGTATTTGAGTTCCCAAGGCGAGCTACTGCTCAGGAGATCCTACAAACAGGAGCAAGTTAGCACTGGAAAGTTTCTGAAGTGCTTCCAGTTGGAGTAGAGGTGCTTTAGCAGCCCATATGCTGTTAGATTTTGAATAAACAACAAAGGAAGAAAATAGTCTTGCTAGATAGAAAGGTAGTATAAGTGTACATTTTTGAGACTTAGTTTATTGCACTCATTAAAATGGAGTTGGAGGGAGCAGCTGTAGTTACCTGCAGTACTTGTGCCATGTTTGTCATCTTGACAAACAGTGTGCAGAACTACACTTGCTGCAAGTGCAAGCTGGTTGCACTATTAGAAGAGAAGGTCCATCAGCTTGAGGCCCACATAGAGAACCAGCAGCAAATCAAGGAGCTTGAGCTCTTCTTGGACACAGTGGAGCAGACTATCCCAGACAAAGAGGAGACAGGGCATACTTCTGAGGAAGAAGTCACTTCCCCAACTCACGAGGTAGATGTGTGGAGGAATGTGACTCAAAGGAGTAGGAGGCCAAGGGATTGCTCTGAGAGTCTCAAAGTACAGAATCAATTTGAGGCTCTTTCCCTCATCACACCTCAGCACGAATGCACAGAGGAACAATTGGTTCCACCTGAGGATCTCTCCCTCATCACAATATAAAGCTACACCTCCTCCTTTCTTACTTGGTCTGTTCCTTTGAAACAGGTTATATCCTCCAATAACTACATTCCAATCATAAGTCTCACCCCACCAGGTTTCAGTGATGCCAATTATGTCATATTTATTTTGCTGTATTAGGAATTTCAGCTCGTTTGTTCTCCATGCTCTGTGCATTGGTGTAGAGACATTTGAGGCTGTGTGTGCTTCTTACATGTCTTTGCTTAACCTGTTTTTCCTCACACTGATGGTCTGCACTACTCCTTGTCCTGCTCCTATTGCAACATTTGGGCTAGTCTCCACAACGCCTTCTAGATCTCTACCGTAAAGAAAAATTTCCCCTCCCCCACAAACTCAGTTTAAAGCTCTCCTTATTAAATCTGCAAGCCTCTTGGCAAGAAGATTCCTACCAGCAGTGGTGAGGTGCACCCCATCCTGGCCCAATATCCCATCTGAATGAAATAGCAAACCATGGTCCAAGAATCCAAATCGTTCCTGCTGGCACCATATCCGAAGCCAATTGTTCACCTCCACTATTGTTCTTTCCCTTCATGGGCCACATCCTTCTACAGGGATGAGAGATTTGATTATCACCTGTCCACCCAGATCCTTCAGCTTCCTACCCATCTCTTTGTACGCTTTTGTGATATTCTGAAAGCAGCGTTTTGAAGTATTGTTAGTTCCTACATGGACCAAGAGAAAAGGGTTAGAATCAGTGGGCTTGACGAGTTTCGTCACTCTCTCCATTACATCCTGAATCTTGGCTCCAGGGAGACAGCAGACCTCTCGGTTCATTTTGTCAGGCCTGCAGATAGGGCTGGTGCGTCCATTAAGGCGAACTAGGCAGTTGCCTAGGGCGCCACAATGGAGAGGGGGCGCTGGTCAGCCTGCTGCCCCCACCGCCACCCCACCACCACTGGCCACCGCCGTCTGTCCCCCCGCTGCCTGTCGCTGTCTGCCTGCCCCCCCACGCCCATTGCCACCCCCCG
>JAHTLZ010000190.1:82946-133214 GCA_023846285.1 Phrynocephalus versicolor
TGGGGGTTACTAAAACAGCTATATATGCTTGATCTATACCCTTCACTATGGGTTTTTTAAAGTTTTGGGAAAGTGGAAGCTTGTCCTATGCAGGAGAATAAGTGCTAGTCATTGTATTGTGATGAAGGGATTAAGAAGTTTCAATGCAATCAAGGGTAGCAGAGATCCTTCTCTGTAGTTGATGGGTGTTGTTAGCTCTTCTGTTGTGTGAAGTGATCACTGTTGATTGTGGCTGGGTGGGAATAATTGAGCTTTGACCTTTTGCACACTGTAGTTTTCAGTACTGGAAGCCAGGTTTTGTTGATTTTTAGACTTTCTTTTTTGTTGAAACTGTGCTTATGTTTGTGGATTTCAGTGGCTTCCCTGTGTAGTCTGACATAGTAATTGGTAGTGTTGTCCAGTACCTCTGTATCATGGAAGAGGATTCCATGTCTAGTTTGTTTCAGGGTGTGTTACACTACTGCATATTTTTCTGGTTGTTTTAGCCTGAAGTATCTTCTTTCATGGTCTTTGTTTCTGTTCTGGATGCTGTGCTTTGTGGTCCCAATATATACCTGGCCACAACTACAAGGTATCCAGTATATTCCTGCAGTGGCAAGTGGGTTCCTTTTGTCTTTTGCTCACCATGACTTCCCTGAGCTCCTTGCCCTCTCAAGATGCCAGCCACAGAGTCTGGTGAAACACACACACACCACTGATTGGACAAGGGCTAATGTATCCATCTTCAAAAAAGGGGGAAAAAGAGGACCCAAATAATTACCACCTAGTCAGCTTGACTTAAATTCCTGGAAAGATCCTAGGGCATATTATTAAACAGGCAGTTTGTAATTATTTAAGAAGCAATACTGTCATTACCAGAAGTCAGAACAAGTTTCTTAAAAACAAGTCAAGCCAGACTAATTTGAGTTCTTTGATAGTTACAGGACTAATGGATGAGGGGAATGCTGTGGATATTGCTTATTTGGACTTCAGTAAGATAAGTAGAAAATAAGATGAAAAATCCAGTACCTTCAACAGAGGGAAATGTAGGGTGGCGCATCTAGGTAAAAAGAATAAATTGCACAGATATAGGATGGGAGATACCTGGGTGGAGAATAGTACATGTGAAAGGGATCTGGGAGTCTGGGTAGACCACAAATTGAACATGAGTCAGCAGTGTGACGCGACAGCCAAGAAAGCCAATGCAATTCTTGGTTGCATCAACAGAAGCTTAGTGTCTATAGAAAAGGAGGTGATACCACTCTATTCTGCTCTGGTCAGACCCCATCTGGAGTACTGTACATTTCTGCACTCCTCAATTTAAAAAGGATGTTGACAACCTTGAGCGGGTACAGAGGAGGGGAACCAGGATGGTTAAAGGTCTGGAAAAAATGTCTTATGAGGAATGGGTTAGGGAGCTGGGAATGTTTAGCCTTACAAAGAGAAGGCTGAGGGGGATATGTTTAAATATTTGAAAGGATGTCATGTTGAAGAGGGAACATGTTTAAATATTTGAAAGGATATTATATTGGAGAGGGAACAGGTTTGTTTTCCTAGACTAGGATCATAGAATCATAGAATCATAGAGTTGGAAGAGACCTCAAGGGCCATCTAGTCCAATCCCCTGCCATGCAGGAACCCCATCACAATATTTCCAACAGATGGCCATCCTGCCTCTGCTTAAAAACCTCTAAAGGATACTCCACCACCCTTTGTGGCAGCATATTCCACTCCCAAACAGCTCTAACTGTCATGAAGTTCTTCCTAATGTTCAAATGGAATCTCTTTTCCTGTAGTTTGAAACCATTGCCCCGAGTCCTAGTCTCTGAAGCCATGGAAAACAAACCTGTTCCCTCTTCAACATGACATCCTTTCAAATATTTAAACATAGCTAAACATTCCCAGGCTAAAAGTGTTATGCTTATATACCGCCCCATACCACTACAAGTGGTCTCTGGGCGGTTTACAATTTTTATTACAGTGTGCAGGCTACACATTGCCCCCCCAGCAAGCTGGGTACTCATTTTACCGACCTCGGAAGGATGGAAGGCTGAGTGAACCTTGAGCCTGCTACCGGGGATTGAACCCAGGTCGTGAGCACAGTTTTACCTGCAGTACAGGCATTTAACCACTGCGCCACGAGGCGCATTCCCAGTTCCCTAAGCCGTTCCTCATAAGACATTTCTCCAGACCCTCAACCATCCTGGTCGCCCTCCTCTGCACCTGCTCGAGGTTATCAACATCCTTTTTAAATTGAGGCGCACAGAACTGGACACAGTACTCCAGGTGGGGTCTGACCAGAGCAGAATAGAGTGGTACTATCACTTCCCTTGATCTAGACACGATGCTTCTGTTGATGCAACCAACAATCGCATTGGCTTTCCTGGCCACCGCATCTCACTGAAAAGGTCAACAGGCATGGATTTGGGTGAACCGGTGGATATAGTCTATCTGGATTTTCAAAAGGCTTTTGACACAGTCCCTCACCAAAGGCTGCCACGGGACTGGGAAGGCACTGGAACCGGCTTTCCTTTCACTTCGGGGTGGGGGACCCCATTTCTAGAAACTGTTAATGTTAATGTTGCCTTAGGAGTTAAAGTTAAACCTGTTATGCTTGAAATAAGACAAGTTGAAGTTGAAACAGAAAAGAAGTTGAACCCGTTCGCGAATGTTGTACAAAATAAAACTTTATTAGAAAATCATTCATCAAGTCAATCTGTCCACAACACGCTGACTCGCGAAGAGGAAACTAATGAACCCACTCACATCCACCTCCAAGCATTTCCCTGCAAAAATAAATAAAGGGTGGAGTCTTTGGAACGAAGAAAGCAAAGGAAACACCATGGGATATGGTGGGGTGGAGGAGGGCTTAAAGAAGATGTATTAACTTTCTTAATTTGGGGTTCTTAAAAGTGAAGGATGATGAGCTCTGGTCCATGGGGTCACAAAGAGTTGGACACGACTGAACGACTGAACAACAACAACAAAAGTGGAGGGCATCTAATATACAGCAGCATCTTATAGATGGGAAAATATGGTAATAGCCAGTGGGAAGCAAAGCCTTTTCACAGTGCCTCCTCCCCCAATAGCGTGGTTTGGGCTCTGACAGCACCAGACATCATGTTATTTTAGATGCCTGGTGATCCTTTGCCAGACAAAATGAATCAAAGAAATATACAAGAGATAGTGTGCACAAAAGCAGATCATAGAAATGAAGCTTACTTTGTTTTTGTGGGGGAATGGGCACATTTCTTACTGAGGAAATTCTCATGCACGGTAAGGAATACCATCATGTGTGAAAACTAACCTGCTCACAGAATGCTGGGATCAGGTCATAGGAATGGGTAAGCAGGCTGCAAGTAGTTGTGGTGGTGTATGGCAAAGGATAAGAGTGAGAGGCTGAAAGCTTGGGTTCATGTTGCCAAAGTCTGTGCTGGAGCCCTTTTCGATCTGATTAGGCATCGAGAAACTGCATGAGGACTGTGCAGAGAAAGGGGGAGATGCTGCTTTGCTTCTTAAAGCAAAATAAAATGGAAATTGCATAAAAAGAGGCTGTTTCTGGAATCAAATCCAGAGAAGGGCCAGAGCATGAAAAACACAGGACTTGTGGTAGAGAACATGCGGGCCGATGAAGCTGTTTGGATGAACAGCAAAACATTTCTATCTCTCAAAAAAGAAGTCCAGTAGCCATGACTCAACTCCCAGTTATGCGGGCCAGAGGGGAATGAGACAAGGTGTCAGGAGAATGTAAAAATTTAAGAAAATTGAAAATAGGTTACAGGGAAAAAATGGACAATGGGGGGAAATCATGAGATGTGTTGGTAGGAAGACCAAATGCAGCTAAGCATCTGAATGGCCTCGCTAATATCAATGGCCAGAATTTGTTTCAAGGCAAAGTATTCTGCTTTGGGCAACACTTTCCCATTTTCCCTGGTGTTTTATTTAGAGATGGGTTATGTTGTAGAATGTAGATGCCTATGTCCTACTCACGTGTACATTTTACAAGAGACTGTGTGGCCTGGCCTTGGAGGGAGAGGGCCAAGGTCCCCAAAGAGGGAAGGAAGCGGCAGTGCCCTATAAGCAGCCCTTTTGTGGCAGGGAGGGAGCGGCCAGCCTAGCAAGGGCAGGGAAGCCGCCGTGGGTGGTGGCCGGCTGGCTGGGCCAGAGGGAAAGAGGGTTGGCCCAGCTCCCAGCACCAGCAGAGAGGTGGAGCTAAAGGAGCTGGTGGGGCAGCGGCTGGTGTGCCAAGAGGTGCACTTGTCCTTTCCTGTCATAAAAATGGAGGGTGGGGAAAAGTGTTTCTTCCAAGCAGCCATTTGATCTGCGTCCCGATCCCCATTCTGCCGTGGAAACTCAGGGGTTAGGATGAGCCCAGGTAAAAGTGCTCCCTAAGTATCTCGTGTCTTTTAAAAACTCCCCCGGGTTCCAGCCTATTTTTCCCTAGTTATGACTAATATTAAGGTCACCACAACTGGGTTGTGATATGATGGCAAATGTTTGTTCATTTTAGAGGACCAGTCCGAGGAACAGCCCTCCCTTTTTGAGATGGTCCTCCCTTGGAATGGCTGCCCAGTGGAGCTCTGGAGTAAAGGGGAAGCGGCTCCAGGAAGGGGGCCCGGGGGTGGCCCACCCTGCCCACCAGGAGAGCTGGGCCTGGGTTATCAAAACTCTTTCTCTAAGTCTGCGTATCTCTCTCCTTGTCTTCCTTATCATTTCCACGTTTATGCAACACACACACACCACCGACCTCCTTTCAGTGCTGTGAAATGGCCAGCCTTGCCCCACCCCCACCCCCGTTTTGTAGGCCTGGAGAACCTGCCCCTGCTGGTGCCTTTGAGCTGGGGCTCCCTTTGGACCAGGCGTGATGATGAGGCCCCGCTGGCAGGCTTCCAAGCCTGTGCTGGAGGGAAGGGAGCCACCCGCCTGGGCGAGCCTTTGACGCAGGGAGTTGTGAAAGCTTCCCTTGGGGCCCTGCCCTCTCCCTCTCGCCTTGGGTGTTTCTCGCTCTTCCCTGGCGGGTGCCGCCTTCACAGAAACCTTTGTAGTGCTGCTGCTGCTGCTGTTGCTGCTGGAGGCAGGAGAACCTGGCAGGCAGGCGCTTCCAAGCAGAGCAGGAGAAAATGCCACCTCTCCCCCTTGCCAGGCACCGGCTGCTGCTGGGAGCATTCCTTGGCCTGTTCCTACTGGCACCAGTGGAAGGTAAGCACGGCTCGTGTCCTTCTGGAGGGGAAAGGTGCCAGCAGGTCGCTTGCTGAAAGCACTCTCCCTGAAGGAACGGTTGGTGTTTGTTTCTTTGGCTCGTCACCTACAACCCTTTTCTGCTCAATATCATTTCCAGCTTTATACTGATAGTGTTCAAGGGGCTTATTTTGCTCTGCTTGGTTGACATTCTGCAAGCCTAGCTCACTTCCCCTCCCCCAGCTCTCAAGGAGAAGCCTTTCAATGGGAGGTGACATGTGCATTGGTCTAGGCTCTTGGCCCAAGTGCTGCCTTCCATAATCATGCTCATAATCAGATCCATTTTTTTTTAAAAAAAGAGAGAGAACCTGTGGTCGTGGTAACAAGAGGACCCTAACCCTAATGGTTCAACTATTGGCTCCTTTAAGAGTTGTAACTTCCTAACCCTAACCCGTTGAAAAATGTGCACCACAAGAACGACCAAGAGGATGGAGCAGAGAAGAAACTGTTGCCCTGTTTCTTAGAAACATAAAATCATAGAGTTGGAAGAGACCTCCAGGGCCATCAGGTCCAACCCCCTGCCATGTAGGAACCCCTATCACAGATGGTCATCCTGCCTCTGCTTAAAAACCTCCAACGAAGGAGACTCTGCCACCCTCCTTTGTGGCAGCATATTCCACAGTCAAACAGCTCTAATAGTCACGAAATTCTTCTTAATGTTCAAATGGAATATCTTTTCCTGTAAAGTGGTACCTTGTATAAAGGAATTAATTCATTCCAAATGAAATTATGTTAAGCAAATTTTCCTTTATACAAATTGCCATAGGAATGCATTGAAAATGAAGTAATCCCATTTTTATGTTGTATGGATTCTCCCCATAGGCGATTATGTTAAGCAAATTTCCCCTATCTCTGGAATTTTTATGTTATACAAATTTTATGTTATACAATCTGTTTGTTATACAAGGGTCCACTGTACTGTAGTTTGAAACCATTGCACAGAGTCCTAGTCTCTGAAGCCATGGAAAACAAACCTGTTCCCTCTTCAATATGACATCCTTTCAAATATGTAAACATAGCTATCACATTCCCTCTCAGCCTTCTCTTTGTAAGGCTAAGCATTCCCAGCTCCCTAAGCCGCTCCTCCTAAGACAGGCCTGCCCAAAGTCCGGCCCGGGGGCCAAATCCAGCCCGTCAGGCCATTCTGAGTAGCCCGCGGCTGGCTGGCCTGACCCCCTTCACCCCATGTTTTTTTTTTTAATCTGCCAACACTGACACCGCTGGGAAGCTTGGGTGGCTGAGCGGACGGGCGGTCTGCTGCCACCGGCACTGCAGGGGAACGTGTGGGGGTGGGCAGGCCAGCGGGCCTTGCCACCGCTGGGGAGCTTGGGGAGGGGTGCAAGGTCGCACAGATCGCCTCTTCCAAGGGGCGACCTGCCACGTCTCCCTGTGCTTCCTTTGGTCCCCACCTTCCTTCTTTCTTCCCTCCCTTGGTCCCCACCAATGCAATTCATTTTTTTTAACATAGATGCAGCACCCTACATTTCTCTCTGTTAAAATCGATTCTGTTAGCTTTGGCACAGCACCCTAGTCTGTCAAGGTTGTTTTGGAATTCATCCTATCCTTAAGGGAATTAGCATCCCCTCCCAATTTGGTATCATCTGCAAATTTAATTAGCATGCTCTTGATTCCTTCATCCAAGTAATTAATAAAGATATTGAATAGCAGCGGACCCAGACTACAACCCTGGGACACCCCGCTGGTCAAGTCTCTCTAAGTTGAAGAGAAGCACTATCTATCCCACATTCTACTAACTTCTTTGTAAGTATACCATAGGGAACCTTATTGAAGGCCTTACTGAAATCTATATTAGCAAGATCCACAGTGTTTCCCTCATACATCAGTCCTGTAACTTTTATCAAAGAAAGAGATCAAATTAGTCTGGCATGACTTGTTTTTGAGAAACCCGTGTTGACTTCTAGTAATGACAGCATTGCTTCTTAAATAATTACAGACTGTCTGCTTAATAATCTGCTCTAGGATCTTTTCAGGAATAGAAGTCAAGCGGTAATTATTTGGGTCCTCTCCCCCCCTGCTTTTTGGAAGATGGGGACAATATTCACCCTCCTCCAATCTATGAGGACTTCCCCTATTTTACAGGACCTCTCAAAGGTTATTGCCAATGCTTCTGAAATTAATTCTGCCAGTTCTTTTAATATGATTGGATGTAATTCATCTGGCCCAGGAGACTTAAATTGATTTAATGTTTCCAGGTGTTCCTGTCCTACCTCCCTCTCTATTCTATACTGCAATTCCTGTCCTACCTCCTCCACTCTTTGTGCCAAGGGAACTGTTTTTTCCTTTTTGGTGAAAACTGAGGCAAAAGAGGTGTTGAATAGTTCTGCCTTGTCCCTGTCTCCTTTGTACTTTGTCCTGGGTGGAGGTGCCCGAAAAGCTTCCAGGCCTTCTCATATGCCTTTTCTTGTACTCCGAGGCCAAGGGCTTACTGCTGTGGAAAAAGCAGCATGGGGTGGTGGCACCTGTGTATCTAGGCAGGAGCTGAGGCCACAGATTGTGTCAGGAGTGAAGGGGAATTTAGGTGGCAAGGCTGGGATGTAGCAGGTTCAGGTGGGGGTGGGGGAGACTTCCCTGAATTTAGGACTAAAGAATGGCATCAAGGAACCAGAGAAGGGTGAACCCTGGCGTCCTCTCCCCTTCCCTTCTTGGCAGAAAAGGGGAAAGAGGGAGGCCCCTCTGTGGTTTGCCAGGTGGTCCATGGCTGCCCTCCTGTGCTTGTTTCCTAGGTCATGGAAATGACCAGCCAGAAGTGGCTACAAAATATGGACGCCTCCGCGGGAAGCTGGCCAGCGTGAAGGGCACAGACCAGCCTGTGAACGTCTTTCTGGGGATCCCCTTTGCCAGACCTCCAGTCGGAGCTCTCAGATTTTCACCACCACAACCACCCGAACCATGGAGTCACGTGAGAGCGTCAACCTCTTACCCTCCCATGTAAGAGCTTTGCTCCAGTGGGTCAGCACCCCAGTTAACATGAACAACTGTCTTTCTGCTAGAGGTAGAGGTGTCCATGCTGTCGCTGTAGATGGCAGCAAATTGGCCTTTTGATCCAACTTAATTGGTAAAACCACTACTTAAATATCTTGCTTACCTTGAAAATGCTATTGATGGGTCTATGTGTTGATTGCAACTTGATGATACATCATCATCCACCACACACAGAGATGTAGTTCCACCTTATGAACAATCAGAAATATTGGAATGAAGTTGCAGAAATTGTTTGAGCAGTAACTTCATATATGTTATCCATTACAAGATTTTTCTATCATTAAATAATCCAGTTGGTTGAGACTGCATGTTGAGGATAGAATGACAGCTGCTACTGTCACCATTGCCAAGGGTTCTGCCAAGCTGTCTCCATACATGATAGCCCTTTCCTTTGTCTCTACCCCCACCCCTTAGAAGGAAGGACCCCCTCCTTGCAGCCACAACACTGGCCTGGAACTTCCATGTTTAAGGACATTATACTTGTGGATGGTAATGGATGGGGTCAGAAATGAAGTAGTGGAGATATATTTGCCCACCCCACTTACTGCTGCCTATTAGCTCCCCGGAGCATTGGGCTGGTCACTTATGAAACAGATTCTGTGGACTGAAGCCCCATAGCCCACATGCCTAGAAAATGGAGATGATGATGGGGACTGGGAACAGAGCCCTGTGAGGAATGACTGGAAGGTCTGGATATGTTTAGCCTTGAGAAAAGAAGACGTAGTGGTGGTGGTGGTGGTGGTGGTGGTGGTGTGTGTAGGATAGCATTCTTCAAATACTTGAATGCTTGTCTTACAGGGGAAGGGCAGGATCTGTTCTTAATCACCCAAGGCTGCAGGACATGCAGGAAACCAGATTCCAGCTGAATATCAGGGAAGGCATCCCAATTGTTTAGAGCAGTATGATAATGAAACCAGTGGCCTTGGGAGGTGGTGAGTCTCCAACATGGGAGGCATTCAAGAGAAAATTGCCTGTGAAGATTCTCAGTCCTCCAGGTGAGTTTATCTGGAAGTTGAGGCACAGCAACTGGACTTCTTTTCCTTGAGAGCTCGAAACGTTTCGCTGGTCATCCAAACAGCTTCATCAGTCTGAAGAAAGCTAGTTGCGAGTCCTCCATTTTATAGTTCACTTTGACCTCTTGTCACCCTGGTCTGAAATGGGCTCATTTGGTGGACAACGGCCTAAGTTGTGTGTGAAAGTCCCACCTTTACAGCATTCCCAACACCCATAAAGTATGAGTCACTAGCCGTGATCTTGCTGGTGGAGATATGAGTCATTTTTGATTTGTCTGGGGATTAGGGTTATTTTGCCCTATATTATGAACCCATTTAATCATACAGTCTTTCACAATTTCATCTCCAGTTTCACGCTCCAGCAAATATGTATACATTTTCTTAATAATATTTCTTCCCGCTAATAACAGTGTATGAAAATCAGTTTTCTGTACATAAAAAACCTTCTTTTTATCCTTGATAAACCTTGACTCCAATTGTGATCTTGATCACCAATCTAAAATTATACAGTATTTTGTTTTTAAGTTCTTCCACTGTCTTTAGTTCACACTCATTCTTTAATATCTTTTGATATCTTCCAAACTTATTTATTATTATTTATTTATTTGTTTCATTTCTATACCGCCCATCTCCCAGCAGGAACTCTGGGCAGTTTACAAGTTAAAAATTAGACAAGTTAAAAACCACAGTAGAAGCAAAAAGAGGGGGGAAACCTTCAGCAAGATGCATCGGGGGCAGAAAAATAATAATTAAATAATAAAATTAAAGGTCGCCATACGCCTCCCCAAAGAACAGAACCTCCCTCTTCTCCGGGTTCAGTTTGAGCCTGTTGGTCCAGATCCATTCCAAGACCACTTCCAGGCACAGATCAAGGGAGCGTGCTGCCTCCACTGCAGAGGTAGAAAAGGAGAGATAGAACTATGTATCATCAGCGTACTGATGACAGCGAACTCTAAATCTCCTGATGACCTCAGCCAGCGGCCTCATATACTGTAAATGTTGAACAGCATGGGGGAGATTGCCAACCCCTGGGGCAACCCACAAGGGAACGTCCAAGGAGCCGACAGCTCGTCCCCCAGCTGGACCCACTGGGACCGGCTGTTGAGGAAGGATCGGAGCCAGCAAAGCCCTGAGCCCCCGATTCCCGCCTCAGTGAGCCAATCCAGCAGGATACCGTGGTCGACGGTATCAAAGGCTACTGACAGATCAAGGAGGACCAACAGGGAGGAGCACCCCCTGTCAGCCTTCCTGAGGAGGTGATTCTGCAGAGCAACCAGGGCAGTCTTGGTTCCATGAAGCGGCCTGAACCCAGACTGGAATGGATCCAGGATATGATTTTCTTCCAGGTACGACTGAAGCCGGATGGCGGCCACCCTCTCAACAACTTTGCCCAGGAAGGGAACAATGGCGATCAGGTGATAGCTGGCCAAATTGTCCGATGCCAAATCGTCCAATGCCAAACCAGGCTTCACCACCGTCTCCTTCAGACGGGAAGGAAAAATTCCTTCCCTGAAGGAAGCAGTGGCAATGGAGGAAGCCCACTCTGGCATGCTCCCTCCGGCAGATTTAATAAGCCAAGTTGGGCAAGAGTCGAAAGGGGAAGTCGCCGACCGGCAATAAGCCATAGCCCTGAAGGCCTCCGCTGATAACACAGGCCCAGACTCGACCAGGCGCGGAGACCGAGGGGGTGAGGACTTATTAACAGTCATCAAATTTGATTGTGTAAATGCTTATATGAGTGATACCCATCCTGGTATCTTTCTATACATTTGTTTTTGGATATTCTCCCATACTCTCCATAGTGTATTCCTGATCATATGACTGCTAAAAAAATTATATTCTTTTGCCTTTTTATACCATGCAAAGGCATGCCAACCTATATTTTTAAATTATGACCTTCTAATTTCCAAACCCTCAGCTTTTCTAAAAGAATCCACTCTCTTAGCCATCCCAGCACACAAGCCTTATAATACAACTCATCCATACTTAATGGGTACTGTATTGGGAAGGGTTGCATAGGTGGAACTTTCATGCACCCCAGGCTATTGTCCACCTAACAAGCCTATTCAGGCCACTGTCCACCTTTGAGCCTGTTCAGACCATGGTCCAAATTATGAGCCTGTTCAGACCAGGGAGATGTGAAATCAAGGTGAACTATAAATTGGAGGCCTCACCACTAACTTTTCTCAAGCTGATGAAGCCGCTGAGTAGCGAAACATTTCCATCTCTCAAGAAAAGAAGTGCAGTTGCCATGACTCAACTTCCAAATCAAGAAGATAAGTAGTTTAACTTTATGCCCCCTTTTTTCTTGATGTGCTGTCAGATTGCTTTCAACATATGGAAACCCTATGAATTGGCACGTCCTGATATACTAGTATTCCCTTCTTTCTCTCCCTGTCCCTTTCTCAGATTTGTGCTTTGTTTTTCATTTTAAAGGTGCCTGCAAGATTTGAGGTGGCTGGATCTTTTGGGAAAGCTGATGAAGGGAAATTTTCTCAACCTACCAGCGTCTGAAGATTGTCTCTACCTGAATGTTTTCACCCCAGACGTGAAGGCCAGATTGCCTGTAAGCAAACATTTCCTCCAGTTTTCCCATCATTACGTTGGTTTTTGGAAGATGTTAAGATTGCAAATGTTAAAACCCGATGAGATGAACCAGCTCTGAAAGTGGGCCTCTTTGATGCCAACACAGCAACAAGAATTGTTTTTGGTGTATTGTTACGTGACTGCGCAATGGCAACTGGGACAACCGAGAGCCATCCTCCAGAGGACAAGAGAAAGTCACACGGCCCAGGAATGGAGGGCAAGAAGGCAGCAATGTTGTGGGCAGTGCTTGCTTAACTGCAAAACACTGTCGGTAGATGATCTGCATCAATACTGAAAAATGGCTGGGTTTCTGTCTGACAAGAGAAACCAAGCATCGGCTGGTAAGATTGGAGGACAAGTTGCCAATGAACGCCATCCACAGAGGAGGGGAAGGATCTGTTTTCATTCATTCCAGAATGCAGGACACATAATAAATGGGGTTAGGTTGAGGGAATTCCAATTTAGGCTGAATATTAGGGGTGGTGGTGGAAATCCAGACTGTTAGAGCAGTACAGCTATGGGACCAATTGCCTCCAGAGGTGGTGAGTGCTCCAACACTTGGAGGCTTTCAAGAGAAAATGGGACAACCATCTGTCAGATTGCCTTTGATTTGGATCCCTGCACTGAGCAGGAGTTTGGACTCAGTGGCTTTACGGGCCCTTTCTAACTCTGTGGTTCTGTGATGCTATCTTAAATGCTGGGTTGGGAGACAGATTCCAAGCCTGGTTGTTGCAGAACAGGCCCTTCCTGATGGAACAGCAGCAGCAGCAGCATTTTGGCCATTTAAAGGGGAGCAAAGGCCAAGAAATACTCCATGGACATGGAGTCAGGAAGAGTCGGTCACGAATGTAACGACACAACACACACACACACAAAGGCCAAGCAGCATCTGGTGATGAGCGGGCTAGCTGGAAAGAGCTTTCATGAAGGAATCAGAGAGGAGGAAAGCTTTGATTCTGGTCCAGCTTGCAGAGTCTAAACCTAACGGCCACAGAGAAGAGGGGGGGGGCAGAAGCCTCTTTTGTGCAAAGGTTGTGGCTGCTGTTGATGGTAGACGGAGCAGCAAGTCCAGCACCAGCCAGGACTGATAAACTCTCTGTGCTGAAGGGTGGTGTCTGGGACCAAATTGGAAACAGGGTTTGAATTATCCACATGGGTTTACAAGGAAGAAGATTCCCCACCTAACCCCACCAACCTCCATGTGAATGAAAATGTGTGTTGGTAGCTGCTTTCTCTCAGTGCAGCCTCTCCTCAGTTCTGTGTACCTTTTTCAAAGTAATGTGACTTTAAAACATGTCACCTAATTAAACAGAAACAATATTTTATTTGGTGAGTAGTCTAATCAAGTAGTTGAGCACTGTTAAATATAAATGCAATTTGCATTAAATACTGAGCCCCATATAGAGCCCTTGCGTTTCATTACTAAGCACTGATTGTTTGACAAAACAAGCCCTCTTCCATGACAATGTGTTCATAAAGAGAGATTTCAGAGTGTACAACAAATGTGTTACCAAAGGAAGGCAGCAGGTGACACCAGCCAGCTCAATGTCGTACCAATTGGCTTTTCTTCTGTTATTTCCCAGGTCATGGTCTGGATCCATGGAGGTGGACTGGTGGTGGGGACAGCATCCACATCTGATGGATCAGCTTTGTCTGCTTATGAGCATGTGGTAGTGGTCACCATCCAGTACAGGCTGGGGCTCCCTGGATTCTTCAGGTGAGCCACTTTATCTTGAACCTAAAATCCCCACACATCTGTGCCCTGTGACCTGCCCACTTCCCCTTTCCTCTTGACTGAAGCATTATATTGCCAGGCCGTCAAATCCCTAGCTTTACTTGAAGGCCATGAGTTCCTCTCCTCCCCCTCAAAGCACTGAACCTCTCCTCAGAGTATATTTGTCACCAGTAAGAAAGTTGGCACCAAAGATGTGGGGAGGGGGTGCCAGCAAGGAGGGGTCCTTTCAACGGTGATTCCCTGGCCTTGCAATGTTCTGCAAGGCACAAGTTCAAATGGGAGACAGGGTCTCAAAATGTGTAAAGATATTGACAGTGCAGACTTTATTCTTATCTAAAAAGCTCAGCCTAAAATAAAAGAGAAATAGTGTATGAATAAAAATGTATTCATTTAGAAATAATTGGCTCATGGCAATCAAAGCTCTAGTTCCTTATCTATAGAGTTAACAATATTGATGAATATGCACATAACAAGATCAATAAACTCCTAATACAGGTGAATGACCATATTTAAGATATTAAGCCTTCACAACATTAGTTTCTCATTTATTCTGAACCACTTTCAACAATAATCCAAAGTGCAACTAAAGAAGGGATGCAAGGTCCAATAAATTCCTTAATGGCCTAGCAGACAATTTCATGGCCCAGAAGGTAAAAGAGGCAGCAAGGGGAAAGAGCTATTTTAGATCTGATCTTAACCAATAGGGAGGACCTTGTAAATGGGGTCAAAGTGGTGGGATATTTAGATAGAAGTGACCATGCTCTTTTGGAATTTGTTATACAGTGGGAAGGGGAAGCTAAATATAGCCAGAAAAGCATCCAGGACTTTAAGAGAGCCAATTATTGTAAACCCAGGGAATTATTGCCTGTAATTCCTTGGACGCAAGGCACTGAAAGAGAAGGGAGTCCAAGATGGATGGGAATTCCTTAAAAGTGATATTAAAGCCACAATCTAAAACGGTTCCAACAAGAAGAAAAATTGGGAGATGTCTATGGAAACTGCAATGGTGGACTTAAATATATATAAAAAAACATGTACAGAAAATGGAAAAATGGGGAATGCACCAAAGAGGAATCTAACTACAGTGGTACCTTGTATAAAGGAATTAATTCGTTCCAAATGAAATTATGTTAAGCAAATTTTCCTTTATACAAATTCCCATAGGAATGCATTGAAAACGGAGTAATCCCATTTTTATGTTGTACAGATTCTCCCCATAGGCGATTATGTTAAGCAAATTTCTCCTATCTCTGGAGTTTTTTATGTTGTACAGTTTTTATGTTATACAAACTGTTTGTTATACAAGGGTCCACCGTAAACAGCTAGTATATGCAGGAGGTTGGTAAGAAAAGCTAAATCACAGAATGAACTTAGACTTGTCAGAGAGATTAAAGATAGTAAAAAGGTTTTAGTTATATCTGCAGCAAAAGGAAAAATAAGGAAATGATAGGGTCTCTGTGTGGTGATGATAGCCACTTGCTAACGGGAGACAGAGAAAAAGCGGAATTACTCAACACCTTCTTTGCCTCTGTTTTCCCCAGAAAGGAAAAAAAGAGTTCAGTCGGGTCGAAGAGTATACGATCTAGGGCAGGGGTCCTCAAACTAAGGCCTGGGGGCCAGAGGCGGCCCCCAGGGCCTTGAATCTGCCCCCCGGGACCAATTGCAGACTGTCCCCACCTACCCCCTGCTTCGTGAGCAAGCCAGCCTCTGCAGCTGCTTCTGTTGCTGAGGCAGTTCAAAGCGGTGGGCTATGTCGCTTCCCCCACTTTCTTCATCCACTGCCCAAATGACCGGCATGCTGGCTAGTGGGGCAGTTCGAAGTGCGATGGCCACAGCAAGGTCCCCTGCTCTCCCCACCTGCCGCCCAGATGGTCAGGGCAATTTAAAACGGGAGGGCTGCGGCAAGGTCTCGCACTCCCTCCATGGCCCCGAGGCCCCGACCCGGCTCCTCCACCCCACCTGCCTGCCTTCCTTGTGTGGCTACTGCCTGTATTATTGTGGTTGTGAGGAAGGAAAGAGGCAGGCAGAGGCAGTGCCAGCCAGCCTTCCGAGCTAGAGCAGCCACGGCAGTGGACTGACGGAGGGATGGATGGCAGGCGCTAAAAGGGAAATGGAGCTACTTCATGCCCACTCAGCCCCCTCCAAGCTGCTGCTTTGCTCCGTGGAGTTAGAGAGGGGAGGAGGGAGCCCAGCCATGGCCAGAGGTTGAGTCCGCCGCCACCACCACTGGTTAGAGACCAGCAAGGAGGAGGTGGCGGAGAAAGAAGAGGAAGGAAAGGAAGGCCAGTGGTGGCCTGGGCTGGTTCCTGGGAGGCTGGCGGGGCTGCATTTATCCCCGGTTGGTGATGGGTGGTCTGGCGTGCCAACAGAGCACCACAGCCTGGCTGGGCTCGGTGGTTTTGGACAGGTCTACCTGCCTCCCCTCTCTCCCTCCCTTGCAGCGCACCAAATCAAGCCAGGCCAGGCCAGGCCAAGAGAGGAGGCAGCTTTCCTTCGGGGCACAGCGAGGGCATGATGGCCAGGGCACACGGCTGGACCCACGTGTAGTGGTGCCAGCCTTGCTGCCCTTGCCGCAGTTGCTGCTCCTCATCCTGAGTGGCTGCCTAGAAGGTGATGGGGCCTGAGCTTCCCTGTGCTGCCGCCTCCTTCCCGATGCAATGAAGGAAGGATGGAAGGAGAGCCACTCCAGCTGCTGCCACTGTAGTAGGAGGAAGAGGTGCAACAGAGGGATCCCAGTGGCGGCACCTCAGGGCGGCTATCCGGAGCAGGAGGCATTGCTTGGGCCCCAGAGACGCACTGATCATGGGCTAATCGTAGTGTGTGTGGGGGGGCTCTGTTCATTACTCCCCCCCCTTTTCCTATGTCGGCCTTTTTTTTTTTTTTTTGGACTGTGGTCCGGCTCCCAGTGGTGTTTGGTGGTGGTGGTGGACCGACCCACTGTTTAAAAACTTTGAGGACCCCTGATCTAGGGTGTAAACTGCAGCATGGAATAGGTAGGAGGTAATAGATGAACACGGGAAACCCTAAACAAATTTAAGTTTCCTACGCCAGATGAATTACACCCAAGGATATTAAAAGAACTGGCAGAAATAATTTCAGAACCATTGGCAATAATCTTTGAGAGGTCCTGGACTATAGGGGAAGTCCTCATAGATTGGAGGAGAGCCAATGTTGTCCCAATTTTCAAAAAGGGGAAAAAGAGGACCCAAATAATTACCGTTCAGTCATAAGAACATAGGAACATAAGAAGAGCCATGCTGAATCAGGCCAAGAAGGGCCCATCTAGTCCAGCTTCCTGTATCTCACAGTGGCCCCACCAGATGCCTCTGGGAGCGCACGAGACTAGATATCTGTTTCCTGATACCACTTCCCTGCATCTGGCCCTTGAAGTACCCTGGTTTTAAGCCTGGAGATGACACATCTCCATCATGGTTTGTAACCTATGATGGAGTTTTCCTCCAGGAATCTGTCCAATCCCCTTTTGAAGGCATCCAGGCCAGATGCCATCACCACATCCTGTGGCAGGGAGTTCCATAGACTAACAACGCGCTGGGTGAAAAAAATATTTTCTTTTTTCTGTTCTTACTCTCCCAGCCCTCAATTTGAGTGGATGTCCCCTAGTTCTGGTATTTTGTGAGAGGGAGAAGAGATTCCCTCTATCCACTTGACGCATGCCCTGCATTATTTTGTATGTCTCAATCATATCCCCCCTCAGGCGCCTTTTTTCCAGACTAAAGAGCCCCAAATGTTTTAGCCTTTCCTCATAACGGAGGTGCCCCAGCCCAGTTATCATTTTAGTCGCTCTCTTCTGCACCTTTTCCAGTTCCACTATGTCTTTCTTGAGATGCGGTGACCAGAATTGTACACAATACTCCAGGTGCGGCCTTACTATTGTTTTGTATAATGGCATTATAATGTTGGCTGTTTATTTTCAATCCCCTTTTTGATAATCCCTAGCATGGAATTGGCCTTCTTCACCGCTGCCACACATTGGGTAGACACCTTCATGGAGCTGTCCACCAACACACCAAGATCTCTTTCCTGATCCATCACGGATAACTCAGAGCCCATGAGTTGGCAGATAAAGTTTAGATTTTTTGCCCCAATATGCATTACTTTACATTGGGCTACATTAAATGGCATTTGCCATTTCGCAGCCCATTCCCCCAGTTTGGAGAGATCCTTCTGGAGTTCTTCACAATCTTCTCTGGTTTTTACCACACGGAAAAGTTTTGTGTCATCCGCAGACTTCGCCACCTCACTGTTTATCCCTGCCTCCAGGTCATTTATGAACAGATTGAAAAGCACCGGTCCCAGGACAGATCCCTGGGGCACACCGCTTTTCACTTCTCTCCATTGTGAAAATTTCCCGTTGACACCTACTCTTTGTTTCCTGGATCTCAACCAGTTCTCAGTCCATAAGAGTACCTGCCCTCTTATCCCCTGTCTGTGCAATTTTCTCAGCAGCCTTTGGTGAGGGACTGTGTCAAAAGCCTTTTGAAAATCCAGATAGACTATATCCACCGGTTCACCCAAATCCACATGCCTGTTGACCTTTTCAAAAAATTCTAAAAGATTTGTCAGACAAGACTTACCCTTACAGAAGCCATGCTGATTTTCTCTCAGCAAGGTTTGTTCTTCTATGTGTTTTAAGATTTTCTCATGGATGAGGCTTTCCACCATCTTACAGATGTAAGACTAACTGGCCTGTAGTTTCCTGGGTCCCCCCTCGTTCCTTTTTAAAAAATTGGTGTGACATCTGCTATCCTCCAGTCCTCCGGCACTGTGGCCGTTTGAAGAGACAAGTTGCATATAACTGTTAAGAGATCTGCAATTTCATTTCTCAGTTCCCTAATAACCCTTGGGTGGATGCCATCTGGGCCCGGTGACTTGTTAATCTTCAATTTATCAATTAGTTCTAAAACATCCTCCTTTTTAACCTGTATTTGATTTAATTCTTTAGTCAAGAGGGGCCGTTCAGGCAGCGGAATCTACTCACAGTCCTCTGTCATGAAGACAGATGCAAAGAACTCATTTAATTTGTCTGCAATTTCCAAGTCCTCCTTAACCTCCCCTTTTCCTCCCTCACCATCCAGAGGGCCAATTGGTTCTCTGGCAGGTTTTCTACTTCTAACATACTTAAAGAAGCTTTTATTATTTCTCTTTATATTGCTATCCATGCGTTCCTCAAAATCTTTCTTTGCCTCTCTTATCATCTTCTTACATTTCTTTTGCCAGAGTTTGTGTTCCTTTTTATTTTCCTCATTTGGGGAGGATTTCCATTTACAGAAGGACCTCTCCTTGTGCTTTAGAGCCTCTCTAACTCCACTTGTTAACCATGCCGGTGTCCTCTTGGACTTAAATGAGCTCTTCTTTCTTTGTGGTATGCACTTGTGCTGGGCCTCTATTATTGTTGTTTTAAACAGGCTCCATGTACTCTGAAGAGATTGGATTCTTCTAAGCTTCCCCTTCAATTTCTTTCTAACTAGTTTCCTCATCTGAGGGAAGTTTGCCCTTCGAAAATCAAGGGTTTTTATATCTGATTTGCTTGATACTCTTCCTCCAACATGCATGGCAAAGGAGATTGCAGCATGGTCACTGTTCCCCAGAGGCTCAGTGACATTCACATCTCTGACCAGGTCCTGAGTATCACACAGTATTAGATCCAGAGTTGCCTGTTCTCGGGTGGGCTCCATGACAAGTTGCTCTAAGGCACAGTCATTCAGCAAGCCGAGAAACCCGGTTTCTCTTTCTTGCCCAGAGCTCACATTGGCCCAGTCAATGTGGGGATAATTGAAGTCCCCCATGATTACTATCCTATCCCTCTTAGCCACCTCCATGATTTCTCTCCTCATTTCAAGGTCCCCCTCAAGTTTTTGATCTGGTGGACGATAGAATACTCCAACTATCACATCACTCCTGGAACCTGGTAGTTTAACCCACAGTGATTCTATGGTGGAGTCAGGCCCTCTGTCAATCTCTATTCTGCTGGATTTTACCCCTTCTTTGACATAGATGGCCACTCCCCCTCCAATCCGCCCCTCTCTATCCCTTCTATAGAGTTTATAGCCTGGGATTGCTGTATCCCACTGGTTCTCCACATTCCACCAGGTTTCTGTTATGGCTATTATATCTATGTTATCCCTAGCTGCCAAATGTTCAAGTTCTCCCATCTTTGCTCGGAGGCTTCGAGCATTGGCGTAGAAGGACCTGTACAGTGGGTCCTGCAACAACAGCTGCTGCTTTGTTCTCTCCCCCCCCCACAGCTTTTATTTTCAGTAGACAAACATCACATTCCATTATTCTCCCAGTGTTAATACCTGCTATGTCATCTCTATGTGATTCTTTACCCTCTCCAACCTCATTCCCCGAGGATGAGGTGTTCCGAACCGGATGCCACTCAGCTCCTGTCGGCTTTCCCCCAGTTATCAGTTTAAAAGCTGCTCTGCAGCCTTTTTGAGGTTGAGTGCCAGCAATCTGGTCCCATCATGATTCAAGTGCAACCCATCCTTCCTGAACAGGTTTGGCTTGTCCCAAAATGTTCTCCAGTTCCTGATAAATCTGAAGCCCTCCTCTCGACACCATCGCCTCATCCACGTATTGAAGCTTCTGAGTTCTGCCTGCCTGGCGGGTCCTGCACAAGGAACAGGTAGCATTTCTGAAAATGCTACCTTGGAAGCCCGGGACTTCAATCTTCTACCTAACAACCTGATTTTGGCTTCCAAGGCTGACCGCTTGGCCTTCCCAACATCATTGGTACCAACGTGTACCATGACCACTGGCTCTCTCCCAGTTCTATCTAGATTGGCTCTCTCCCAAGCTATCTAGATTTCTCGTGATGTCTGCAACCTTTGCACCTGGCAGGCAAATGACCATACGGTTATCATGCTCATCACAAATCCATCCCTCTGTATTTCTAATTATAGAATCCCCTAGTACAAGGAGCTTCTCTCCTGCAGCCTGTTCATCTGGACTAGATGGACTAGATGGGCCTTTGGCCTGATCTAGCAGGGCTCTTCTTATGTGGTGGAGTCTCCTTCCTTGGAAGTTTTAAAGCAGAGGCTGGATGGCCATCTCTCAGGGGAACTTTGATGGGGGTTCCTGCATGGCAGGAGGTTGGACTGGGATTCTATGATTCTAAGTTTTAAAGCTGGGGTGTGCCTGGGCCTCTACATCTAAATACTGTAATACATTCAGTTGTGAAAGAGGAAAAACACCAGGTATTTCTGAGTGGAAGAAGGCCCAAGGCCCGGTGGAAAATAGAGAATCTAAATTTTCCACCTGTTCTAATAAGTTTAAACAAATCCAGCTGTTCTAATAAGTTTAGAACAGTTTTAACCCAATGGAGAAGCTTCTGCTGGACACAAAGGCTGAGCAGAAAAGGGAGGCAGAAGGAGAGACTTGCTGAGAGCGGGCTTGAGCATGGAAGGCGGGCGAGGAAATAAAATTCTCACACGGGATCAAAGAAGACGAGAGGAAAGGGAGGCCCAGGACTGAGAATCTGGCATGCTAGGCTTGCCAGTGTTGTGTCTTGCCTCCTTGAAAAGAGGGGTCCTAAGTAGCACCTGTGGAGAAAATGCCTGCTGGCACCAGTGTCCTTGCTGTTCCTCTCCCACTTGATGGCATTCTGCTTCTTTCAGCACTGGTTCCAAAGATGCCCGTGGAAACTGGGGGCTACTGGACCAAGTAGCAGCCCTTCAGTGGGTCCAGGAAAACATTGAGCTTTTTGGAGGAGATCCTCATTCAGTTACCATCTTTGGAGAATCTGCAGGAGGATTCTGTGTTGGTGCTCATGTACGTATACCTGCCAGACAAGGCAAGGGTTTGCAATTTCTGCCGCTCAATGCTAATTTTTTTTGCAAAATCCCTTAGGAGACAACTCCCAAGGTAAAAACATCACAATCCACTGGACAATTCTGGTCACCACATCTCAAGAAAGACATAGTGGAACTGGAAAAGGTGCAGAACAGAGCGACTCAAATGATTACTGGGCTGGGGCACCTCCCTTATGAGGAAAGGCTAAAACATTTGGGGCTCTTTAGTCTGGGAAAAAGGCGCCTGAGGGGCGATATGATTGAGACGTACAAAATAATGCAGGGCATGAGTAAAATGGATAGAGGGACACTCGTCTCCCACTTACAAAATACCAGAACTAGTGGACATCCACACAAATTGAGGGCTGGGAGAGTGATAACAGACAAAAGAAAATATTTTTTTTACCCAGCATGTTGTTAATCTGTGATGGCATCTAGCCTGGATGCCTTCAAAAGGGGATTGGACAGATTCCTGGAGGAAAAGTCCATCCCAGGTTACAAACCATGATGGAGATGTGTAATGTCCAGGCTTAAAACCAGGGTACTTCAAAGGGCCAGATGCAGGGGAGTGGACTATCAGGAGACAGAGATCTAGTCTTGTGTGCTCCCAGAGGCATTGGGGGGGCCACTGTGAGATACAGGAAGCTGGACTAGATGAGCCCTTCTTGGCCTGATCCAGCAGGGCTCTGCTTATGTTCTTATGCTGAGTGGACCCTCTTGCCCTGAGTTTCAGGGTTCCCTAGTAGCCTAAGAGGGGGGGGAGATGGTGTGAGTATTTCAGGGTAAGTCATGGATGAAGGCTAGGGTAAAATGCAGGGGAAACCGTGTGGATCTGGTAGTCAGGCTGTAGCCAAAGAGAGTTCCCCAGTTCTTTCTTATCATCCCGGAGAAGGAGGACAAATGCAATGCCTGAGGGTTCTCTCCTGGGCCCATTGCTGCTCAACCACTTCAGTCACCATCGGTGTTGCTGTCATCGTCAGCATCAGCAGCAACTTCAAACTGCAGAACTGGAAGAGACCCTGTGGAGCATCACGTCCAGCCCCCTATCAAGGAGACTCAGGAGGCGGGGGAGTCCAACCCCCAACCTCTAGCTCTGCAACCAGGTCGAGGAGTTGGATTGAGGGCATTGGAAGGGAGAGTCACCGAATTTGCAGATGGTGCCGAAATGGGAAGAGTGCCTAAGAGTTTTAGAAGGTAGAATCAGAATTCAAGAGGACCTAAAGAGATTAAAGAGCAAAGTCAAAACCAATACAATGACTTTCAACTGGGGTTTGGGTTTGGGAGCACTCATATTCATTTAGGGAGGATAAACCAGATGTGCAAATATAGAATTGGCAACACTCATTTGGCAGTAGTATGTGTGAATGAGATACAGGGAGACTACTGTGCCAGACACGGGTCAACAATGTGATACAACAGTAACAGAAGCAAATGTAATACTAGGCTGGAGAATGAGATGGAGCACAGGCTTAGTGCCCAGCTCAGGGTAAGCCAGAGTCCCAATCTACTCTTTCTGCCTTGGTCAAGCCTCACTGAAAATGCTGTATCTAGTTCTGAGTCCGTCTGTTGAAGAACAATAGTGCCCAGTTGGAATGTGTCCGGAGCAAAGTGATCAGGATGGTTAAAACTTTGGAAACCAAACCCTACAAAGAACAGCCTTGCTGAGCCTGCGGGGGAGAAAAGTCTGGAATGCAACACCATCACAGAATCCATCCACAGTTGGAAGGGGACTCTAAGCCCATTGAGTCCAACCCCTCCCCGGCTCATTGTAGGAAGAATATAGACCAAAGGATATTGGCCAGGGGCTTATCCACATTTCCCTTGAATGCCCACCTTCACCCTCTCTCAGGGTAATTGGTTTTATCGTTGTACTGTCTAAAAGTTAAGGAGTTTTTCAGTTAGATTCACCCCAAGTCCTTTGATTTGTGTTCCTGCATTGAGCAGGGGATTGGATGCAACGGCCTTATAGGGCCTTTCCAACTTTATGATTCTCTGAAATTTGGCATCCTGTAGTTTGGGCCATTATTACACATCCTGCCCTCTGGGATGACTGAAAACAGATCCTGCCTGCTCCTCTCTCTTCCAAGGGCCTGAAAAGTGCTAACCTCTCTCCCCTTGGTCTCCTTTTCTCAAAGCTAAACTTGCCCAATTAAAGTAGCACTTTTCACATATTTGAAGAGCTGTCATGTGGATGCTGGAGTGTGCTTATTTATTGTAGGATCTGAACCAATCGGCTCAAATTATGAAAAGGACATTTGTTTCTCTGCTGTTAGGAATACCCTCTTGACTTCAACAATAGTAAGTGCGGAGTGATGCACGTGGGGCAAAAATAAAACCCAGTTACGTTTATAAACTGAAGGGGTCTGAACTCTCTGCAACAAACCAGGCAAGGGACCTTGGTGTCCTGGTGGACAGCTCAATGAACCCAGCGTGCCACTGCAGTGAAAAAAAAAGCAAACTCAGTGCTAGGGATCATTAGGAAGGGTATAGAAAATAAGTCAGCAAGTGTCCTTTTGCCTCTTTATAAATCTATGGTGAGGCCCCATCTGTAGTATTGTGTACAGTTCTGGTCATCATCCCTGCAGAAGGAAATTATGGAAATGGGAAAAGTGCAGAGGAGGGCAACCAGAATGATTAGAGGACTGGAACACCTTCCTTACCATCTGAGGCTGCAACGGCTGTGCTTCTTCCTTCTTGAACGATGGCACCTAAGAGGCGACCTGATTGAAGTTTATAAAATCATACAGCAGTGTGGACAAAGTAGATAAGGAAAAACTGTTTTCCCTATTGCACAACACTAGAACTGGGGGGCACTCCATAAAACTTTTGGGTGATAGATCCCCCCAAAATAAGAGAGAGAGTCCTTTTTCAGCCAGAGGATCCCTGGTCTGTGGAACTCTCTGCCAGAAGAAGTGGTGACAGCTGTCAGCCTTGACAGCTTTAAGAAAGGATTGGACAAGTTCATGGAGAACAAGGGTATCCATGGCTATCATGATGGATGCCTAAGGACAATTCCCATTTGTAGGGAATCGAAAGCAGGTAAAGACATCTGCTTGGGAATACTCTGAAGCAAAGGGTGAGCCGCTGCGTAAGACAGAGTGCTGGACTGGATGGGCTGGGGCCTGTTCCAGCAAGGCTGCTCTTAGGTTCTTGTGACTGTGAGAGCTTGAAGGGGCTTCCCCTCAGCCAGTGATGAACCCTCCTTCACAGGAGATTTATAAACAGAGGCTCAGTGGGTTCTTTCCAGGGGTACTTTAGCAGTAGACTGTGTTGGGCTTAGTGGTTGCTGGGGTCTCGTCCAGCATTGAAGGTTTATAAATATATGGATAGGCAAACAGAGGATTATATAGTACAAGGCTTTGCAGCAGTCCCAATATTGAAAAAGGAAGGACAAAAAGATAAGGGGACAGTGCATAAAGTATTCCACAGCCTCCTCCTGCCCGTATCTCCCGTCAATACCACCTGAGCTTCCTCCATCTCCAGGTACTAATGAAGCAAAACCAGAGGCCTCTGGTTAAAACAGTTCAAACCTTTCACGTAGCTGCAGCTTTCATCTTCTCTCTCTGTTTTTGGTGCAGATTTTATCCCCATCATCCCAAGGCCTGTTTCACAAAGCCATCTCGGAGAGTGGAGTGGCCCTTCTGCGCATGCTGTTCACCAAGAACCCAGAAACCATTGCTAAAGTAAGTCTGGGATTATCCCTAAACACTGTGGTCCTGCAATTGTTTACTTTAAAAGGACACCGTGAAAATAGTAGACTTGCATTAAAAGAAAAGCTAGAGTTGAAAGTCAGGAACTAAGCACTGAGATCCTACTGACTATATGGCCTATCATTCATAATTTCCTTACGCTAATTGCTGAGTAAATTTACAGCTGCAGAAGTTGGCAGGGTGTTACCTCCAGGTAGTCCATGTGACTGATTGTGCAACTAACCGTGCAGCTCACCATGCAGCTAACTGTGGGCTAATGGAACTGCTTTCTGGACAGGTCTTCTGCCTCTGGTAAAATCTGTAAAGATTTGCAAAACTTCACATTACATGGGCCTGGCTCTGTTGCAGGATTTCAGTCAACAGCAGTTAAATAAATAAGACTCCAAAGATAGAGGACAGGCTGCAGAGATAGAGATCTCTGTGCTGTGTTTCTCATCCCTCCGGCCAATCAGTGAGCTGGAAAATGTAACAACACAACAGAATCCGGCCAAGCAATGAGCTAGAAAATGTAACAACACAACAGAATCATAGTGTCTAGGATCAAGGGAAGTGATAGTACCACTCTATTCTGCTCTGGTCAGACCTCATCTGGAGTACTGTGTCCAGTTCTGTGCACCTCAATTTAAAAAGGATGTTGACAATCTTGAACAAGTCCAGAGGAGGGCGACCAGGATGATTGAGGGTCTGGAGGAAATGTCTTACGAGGAGCGGCTTAGGGAGCTGGGAATGTTTAGTCTTACAAAAAGAAGACTGATAGGGGGTTTGATAGCTATGCTTAAATATTTGAAAGGATGTCACATTGAAGAAGGGACTGGTTTGTTTTCCATGGCTTCAGAGACTAGGACACGGGGAAATGGTTTCAAAGTGCAGGAAAAGAGATTCATTTTAAACATTAGGAAGAATTTCATGACAGTTAGAGCTGTTTGGCAATGAAATATGCTGCCACGGAGGGTGGTTGAGTCTCCTTCTTTGGAGGTTTTTAAGCAGAGGCTGGATGGCCATCTGTCGGGAGCCTTGTGATGTGGGTTCCTGCATGGCAGGGGGTTGGACTAGATGGCCCTTGAGGTCTCTTCCAACTCTATGGTTCTATGATTCTATGACCTCTACACCTGTTGTAGACTTCATGGCCAGGGCTTGGCAGCCCACTGAATCAGGTGATGGCTCCATAAGTCTGGTAGAAAAGAGAGGCTGGGAAAATCAGTGATGCTATCTTGTGCTTTTTACCAATCATGGCCTACGTGCAATCAGTATTCCTGCTGAACCAGTTGCTGAATGGCAGGTCTGTTCAATATATCTGTCTTGCCTGAGGCTACCAAATGAATTCCAGACTCTCTGGACCTGTTTGCCAAGGCTCTGGTCTGGGGAGTTTCCCTATTGGCAGGGTAGAAGGCAGGGGTTCTTGTTTGAGGTAATAGCCTCTGGTTGTGATTCTACAGAGATGCCCACCGTCCTGATGGAAATCTGCTGATCTAAGGTCACATATCACTGAGAACCCGTTGCATCACATTTTTTCTCTGCTGTTTCCCCATTCCCTTTTGTTTTAACACTTGAAGAAAGTGGCAAATATCTCTGGTTGTGAAATAAGCAGTTCTGCCATGATGTCTTGCTTAAGGAGCAAAACGGAAGAAGAACTGGATGCCTTGAACAACAATGTGCTTTTGGTAAGTAGCAGCTCCCTGAGCTGTGTCCTGAACCCCCGGGGGATCAGCAGCTGCAATTTGGGGGCATTCCGTTGTGGATTGTGATGCATCATGACCTCCATCGAAATGGTGCCCCTTAAAATCCTTCCAGGCCAAAAAGATGAGTCCAACAGTCTTTCCCTGCCCAATTGTTCACACATGGACATATTCCACAAGCTCCAGGGTAGATTTCTGCAGTTTTGGAGAGGCTCACCAAATGCAAATGATCCTTAAGGATGGGTGGTAAACATCCCCTAGACTTGTCATCTACACTGCTGCACTGTTGCTGCTCCTCCAGCCCAGGGGTGGTAGTGGTGGGGAGGCGAAAGGGCTCCATGTGGTGAGCGGGGGGGGGGGGGGAGGAACTGCTGCAGCTACAGGCAAAAAGACGAGTGAGCATCCTTGAGTGCCATCAGGCAAAGGCGGGAGATAATCATTGACGACGACGATGTCATCAAGTCGATTCTGCCTTAAAGGTGTCCTTTGAAGGATTTCCTAGAAATACAGTAAACTTGCTGTTCCTTCAGGGCTCCCACCAATGGGATAAATGTTTCTTTGCTGATTTTGAAATACATGAACATTTCTGGCTTTTCCAGAGATTTGTCATGGTTCAACGCAAGTTAAAAGGGTATCATTGTTGTTGTTCTTGCTGTTGTAAACACTCCCAGGAAATTGGAATTGTCCCTGCAGTCATTGATGGAGAATTCATTCCAAAAGACCCAGAAGAGCTACTCACTAAAATGGAACTCAACGCCGTCCCGTATCTAATGGGTGTGAATAACCACGAGTATGGATGGGTGGTTGCTGAAGTAAGATTTTGGCAATTGCTGTCATATTTGCAGATCCTTGCATTAACTCCTTCTTTGGAGGTTTTTAAGCAGAGGCTGGATGGCCCTAGGTCGTGGTTCCTTTGATGGGGGTTCCTGCATGGCAGGGGGTTGGACTGGATGGCCTTCCTTGAGGTCTCTTTCAACTCTTAGGATTCTCTCATTCTTTAAGCCCCATGTGAGGGATGCTGCTCCCATGGAGTGGCAGGCAAGCAGGCAAGGACACTGGGAGAGTTCTGCAATATGTTCTAGTCATCTTGTTGAGGTTTGTGGAACATGGGGAGCCTTCTGGTGGATTGCATCTGAAGGGCTTCTGCCACCCTCTTCAAAGCAGCTGCTCTGGCTGCCAGTCTGTTTCTGGCCGCAATTCAAAATGCTGGTTCCAACCCATAAAGCCCTAAATGGCTTGGCCGAAGATCATCAAGGGAGGCCTTTCTTTCACCCCTGCCACTTTCACAGGTGGGATTTTTGGTGGGACGAAGAGAGGGTCTCCCCTGTCACTGCCCCCAAACTTTGGAATTCCTTCCCACAGGAAGCCCGACTGATTCCATCTTTGCTGTCCTTCCACATGTAGACAAAGACCTTTCTGTTCATGCAAGCTTTCCCTTAATTGACTGTCAATCTCAGAGAAATTTTAAAATGGGTTGGTTTGTCTATTTGTTGCTTTTATATCTGTTGTGATACTTTTACCTAACATTTTAATAACGCTCAATTTAAAAAGTATGTTGACAAGCTTGAACGGGTCCAGAGGAGGGCAACCAGGATGTTTAAAGGTCTAGAAGAAGGGAGCGGCTTAGGGAGCTGGAAATGTTTAGCCTTACAAAAAGAAGAAGGGATATGATAGCCATGTTTAAATATTTGAAAGGATGTCACGTTCAAGAAGGGACTGGTTTGTTTTCCATGGCTTCAGAGACTAGGGCGCGGGGCAATGGTTTCAAACTGCAGGAACAGAGATTCAATTTGAACATTAGAAACAACATCCTGGCGGTTAGAGCTGTTCGGCAGTGGAATATGCTTTCACGGAACGTGTGGATTCTCCTTCTTTGAAGGTTTTTAAGCAGAGGCTGGATGGCCATCTGTTGGGAGTCCTGTGATGGGGGTTCCTGCATGGCAGGGGTTTAGAATGGATGGCCCTTGAGGTCTCTTCCAACTCTAGGATTCTATGATTCTATGAATTGACCAACACCTAACAGGGGTCAATATTTTAACTGCTCAGGCGCTGAATTTCACAGGCATAATGGAAGGCATGGACAGAGATGTCATAACAGCAGAATTCCAGAAGATAGCTTCTGTCACAGTGAGTAAAAGAAGGGCAGATGTGCCGGGTGTCTGTCTGTCTGCATTATAACATTGGCTGGGGAGAAGAAAGGGAACATGGGGTATGAAAATCCAGGCAGAACTGGTTGGAAGGACCCTCCAATGGGCTCCTTTCCTCTGGATGGTTCGCCTTCATGTCTTCATTCCACATGGCTCTCAGAGCGGCATGCCCAAGGGTGGCTCACCCTGGAAAGGGGGGGGGAACTGCAGCCACCAAATGTTGGAGGCATTCAGTGGTCTGTGCCTTCGGAGGTGGAGGCTCCAGGCAGCTCTCCTCTGGCCTCTCTGGGCTGGCACATGGGCGAGGCCCTAAGAGGATTCCCAGGGTCCTGAGGTGTCGCTAGCAGCCAAGAGGGTGGCATTGGTGGGAGTGTCCTAGAAGGGAGACTCCAGCTGGAAAGGGGAGTCCTACCCCAGGGACCTGATGGAGGTCAGAAAAGGAGGAGGAGAGGCAGAGCAAGCAGCCAACCCACATGCTGTAACATGAAAAATGCAAGAGGCCTGCAATGGACAGTCAAGATGTATTTTGATGTCTAAATATGTTGTCAGGAAATTCCATCCCCTGACCCGTTGTACTCCAAAGAGGGGCTACTGGAGATGCCACCGAATGTAGCTGATCACTACATCAGGGTCTCACTGACCCATGCAAAATTCCACAGAATGCTTTAACTTAGCATAACATCAAAAGATATATAAACAAGATATTTTGGCCATGTTTATCGAACATCTCAAATGATATGGTAGCCTTGTTTTTGAAGACAAGTAGGAGAAATCTCTTTTGAAATGGCATTAGAATTACAATAGGACCCCAGTATCCGCTGGGGATTGGTTCCAGGCCAACCCGTGGATAATAAAATCCGTGGATAAGAGGAAACACCCCCCCCCAAAAAAAGGCCGGGGGGGGGGGGGGGGGGGGGGGGGGGGGGGGGGCAGTGTTGGGACAGTAGCTTGCTTTATGGCTGCTGTTTGTGACAGTAACTTGCTTTACACTGCTGTTTTATGACAGCAGTTTGCTTTACAGCTGCTGTCTGTAATAGTAGCATGCTTTGCGGCTGCTGAATTTCCCCCCCCTGAAAACCGTGGAGAACTGTATCAGTAGATAATGAATCAGTGGATATGGGGGTCCTACTGTATTTAATGTGATGTGATTTATTTACTATAGCTAAATGCTTTGGCCATACTTGATTAAGTTTTATAAATAATATGTATTGCAATAGTTTTTTAACCAACCTGTATGAAAGTTTATCTAATTGGTAGCTTTTTTTCTAAAAAGATATCTTTTTACTAAAGAAAATAGTATTAATATTTTATCCTTTAAATTACTAAAGTGCAGTTTTATATTAGTTCAACAAAAGATTACACTTTCAGTAAGACCCACCTTTTAAAAATATATAGCATGCTATCTACATGTCAGAATTAGAAAGTTTTTATATTAGAGAACTGTGAATTTTACAATATACACTCATGTATTTTTAATATACCCCTATCATATTTTGCATGTTGGCTTTTATTTACACAACTTCTTGCTAGCTAAAACCTGTGCAGAAAATGCCTGCAAGAGGAACTCAAAGGGGAGGCATGCTTCCCATTCCTAGAAGTGCAAAACCTTTGCCTAAGTCACTGCTCTATGTTATCCATCCAAGTGTTTGGGAGAAGCAGATTAGAGGCTGGTGTATGAACACCCGCTGCAGAGAACCTTCTTTCTCCTAAAATGTGCTAAAATGCCCTTCCTTCCTTCCTTCCTTCCTTCCTTCCTTACCTGGAGTTTTGATCTTTAAAGAAAGCAGTACTTGTACACCACAGACACTCTTGCTCACAGCAAGGTTTCTGGCCTGGAGGGCACCCTGCACCCACCTCACGGGGCCACTGGTCCTGCCTCACTTTCCGCCTGGTCTCTTTGCTCTTTGGTGGTGTTTCTGCTTTCTTCTCCTCCCTGCTGTTATTTTCCTGTTGCAACCAAAAGGGGTTTCTCCGCTCTCCACACCCTGAGTTTGCTCCCCCCCCCATCTGTGACCCCCATGGGATGTCAGCCACAAGCCAAGGGCAGGGGGTTGCAAATACTTTAATGTACTTGCCTCCCCCACTTTTCTTCCCTGCAGGGGTTCCCACCGGAGTCTGTGCAGATGATCTTAGATGAGTATCTGGGAGACACCAAAGATCGCGTAAAGCTGCGAGAACGCTATCAGGACATGATGGGAGATCTCATGTTTGTCATCCCTGCTATTCAGACTGCTCGATATCACAGAGGTGAGGAACCCATGCACAAAACAGCCACTCCAGCCTCCTTTGCTCTCCTTCTTGATGCCACTGATTCCACAGCTGGTGGCAGCTGGGAGCAGGGTCAGGTGGATAAACCAAGCGAGAGGTGGGCAGGTTAGTGAAGGAGTGGGAGGGTGAGGAGTTGCAGGAAGCACAGAGGTGAGTTCGGCACCACTCTCATGCCTGGGCCTCCAGTTTTCTTCTAAGGTGCCCCCACCCAGCCACCTCCTGCTTGGAAGGTGACTAAATGGCAGGGGTGCTGGGAATTTGTGGTGCTTTTGTAGTGCTGCCACTGAATAGCACGGTCACTAAAATACAGATACACATAACTCAAATATGTGGTGAACTTTACAGTCCCCAAATTATTCTCAGGAAAGCGGCTTGGCTGCAGCACTGCTGTCATTATTGTTCCAGAGTCCATTCCCTCTGATAGCCTCTTTGCCACCATACCCCTGCTTTGAGACTGGGGACACTAAGAAAAGCATTAACCTTGAGCCTAAGGAATCATTTTCTTCTGCCAAACACTCATCCAGTTGGCTCACCTGGCAGTGCTTCCAGAGAGTGAGGGAGTGAGTGTATTTGGTTGTTTGGTTTATATTCCACCCATGTACAGTGGAACCTCGATTTACCAGATTAATGCGTTCCCAAAGCATGCTGGTAAATCGTTAATCTCGAAAGTCCTATGATTTATCATAGGAATACATTGAAAGTCAATTAATCCATTCCAGAGAGACGGATGTCAATGCATTCCTATGGGAAGGCTGTCCCAACCCCCCTGCTCTCTGCAGCCCTGACAGACAGCTGGCTTTCACAGGTCAGACCAGTCAAAACTGGCTGGGGAGGGAGGTTGCAGAGAACAGCCTTCTGCTGCTGGTGATTGAGGGGGCAGCCACCTCCTCTTCACCCGGGCCTCTGCACCGCGATTCGGGTGAAGAGGAGGAGGAGGAGGAGGAGGAGCCTTTCGCTGTGGTGGGTGGGCTGGGGGGGGGGTCTGCAAAGGGCTTGAGCCGAGCAGCCATCGGCTGGAACCCTTTGGAGATCGCCCAGCTGCCACTGAGAGAGGGCGTTGCGCTGGCGGTGGGAACAGTTTCCAAAGGGCTAGATCTATGACAGTTCATCTCTAGCCCTTTGAAACATGCCTCCGGCCCCCCATGTATGCGCGGCTTGGGTGGGTTGAAAGGGAAGCGCACCTCCCTTTCTACTCACCAGAGCTGTGCGTGCCTGCATGGATAGAGTTAAACGCAGCTGAGCTTGGCGAGATGCCTAGAGAGGAAGGAAATAGGGAAGAGGTGAAATTGGTCCTCCTGCTCTAGGAATCTCTCGGAGCTATACTGCTTTTAAGCCTATCTGTGCATGCATGTGAGGCTCGGATGGGATGCGAGGGAGGTACATTTCACTTCAAAAGCACCTGTAGCTGATGCACCCTCTTGCAGCCCAGGTGCTTTGGAAGGGAAGCATGCCACCTCCAAACCACCCAGGCTCCACGAAGCTGCAATGGTCCCAGGGATCATTGTAGCACCCAGGCTGTTCGTCTTCTGGGACGAATATGCATTCGTCCCAGAAGGTCCAACCCCCGGGGGGGGTGGGGGGGGGGGTAGACGGAGGCAGAGATCCACTCCCTCCTTCTTGGTTCCTGTGATCTCTGCAAAAGAGATCTCTTTTGCAGAGTTCAAAGCAATTAAGGAGGAGGAGGATTTCTGCCTCCATCTACCCCCTCCTGCCTTGCTTCTCTTAAAGCAACCCCCCTGCCCGCATTGCAGGAGGAAAGCACACATTGTTTAAATGCGTTTCAGCCAGGGCTGAAAGGCATTTTAAACAGTGTGCACTTCCCTCCCACGCACCCACGTGTTTCAGCCACCGAGGCAAGCACTTCCTCAGTGGCTCAAAGACATTTTAAATGACCCGCTGCTTCCTTCCTCCAATCGGGCATGTTGAGGGGAAAAATGCAGGTCATTTAAAATGTCTTCAAGGCAAGCAGTGGTTGCGGAACAGCTCTGCCACCGCCTTGCCTTAAAGACATTTTAAAAAACCTGATCCTCTCCCCCCCCCCCCAATCGGACAGGTTGCAGAGGAAGGAGCAGGTTTTAAAAAAAGCATTCAAGCAACCTCAGTTGCTTGAAGACATTAAGATAGGGTTCCTTTGTAAGTCAAAGGAACTCTATCTTTCGCTCCTAAGGCGCCAAGGAAAACCGCCAGCGGATTTCTGCTCATAAGTCAGTTTACTCGTATGTCGGGCGCTTACGTCCGGGTACCACTGTAATGGCAAACCACTACTCTAGGCAGCTTGCAGAAAAACATATGAGTGTAGAATACAAAATAATGCTCACGATAAAAATAAAAGTTACAATATAACAAGCAAAGTCCTAAACTAATAACAGATAACAAACTCCCACAAAGACTGTGACATCAATTGAAAATTACACAGATATACAAAAGTGCACCTAGACCACCATTTGTAAAAAGTAGATCAAACCAAGATGGCCAGTGCATTGCCTTGCCTGGGTAGTTTCTCTAACTTTCAGCCTATGAGGTCAGTAGAAGTGGACAGGGCTCTTGATCGCTGTCAGGGTTCATCGCAGGCCACTACCTCCTCCCTTGATCCTTGCCAGGTCTACCAATAATAATAATAACCTTTATTGTCATTGTACAACCAGTGTACAGTGAAACTGGCTGAGCTCCCTCCCTCCCCCCAACACCATCCCACTAAAAAGCCTTTCAGTCTGATTTCACACTGTGTGCTTGCTGCAAAACTCACCAGCCCCAGGAGTCTATCACGAGTTATCACGTCTCGTTTAACAGTCGAACAGCCGACAGATAAAAACTGTTTTTAGCCTGTTGGTATGGCTTGCTATACTTCTGTATAAAGAAGTGCTAACCAGGGTGTGAGTCATCCCTGATGATTTTCCTTGCTCTCCTAAGACAGCGGTCCCTGGCGATGTCATCCAGTGGACTCAGGGACAGCCCATGATGTTTTGTGCTGTGTTCACTACCCTCTGTAAATTATTTCTGTCCGCGATTGTCAAACCAGCATACCAGACTGTAATGCAGTACGTAAGGACACTTTCTATTGTAGACCGGTAGAAGGAGGTCATCATTTGTTGTTTTACATTGTTCTTCTGCAAGAGCCTGAGGAAATGGAGTCTCTGTTGAGCCTTCCTGGCCACCTGGGTTGTATTAAATTTCCAGGTAAGATCTTCACTGAAATGAACTCCCAGGAATTTGAAGGAGGAGACTCTCTCCACCCAGCCTTCCATGATGTACAGTGGTGCAAGTTCCTCTCTTTTCCTTTGGAAGTCCAACACTATCTCCTTAGTTTTGCTGATATTTAGGTGCAAATTATTTTCTGGGCACCATGAGGCTAATTTTTGGACCTCCCCCCTATATACTAATTCATCTCCACCTGTCATAAGACCCATTATGGTAGTGTCATCTGCAAACTTTACGATTGCAGTGGATGGCCTCCACGTTAATTAATGTGCCTCTCCTAAGAAGACACCCATTAGGCCCATTCTGGAAAAAAACCTACAGTGGTACCTTATATAAAGGAATTAATACATTCCAAATGAAATTCTGTTAAGCAAATTTTCCTTTATACAAATTTCCCATAGGTATCCATTAAAAACAGTAATCACGACCATTTTATGTTGTACGGATTCGCGCCATAGGCGATTCTGTTAAGCAAATTTCCCCTATCTCCGGAATTTTTTATGTTGTACAGATTTTATGTTATATAAACCATTTGTTATATGAGGGTCCACTGGGAGTTGAGTCATGGCTACTGGACTTCTTTTTGAGAGATAGAAACGTTTCGCTGTTCATCCAAACAGCTTCTTCGGTCTGAATACAGCTGGTGCAAGGAGACCTTCTTATAGTCAGCTTGACCTCTTGTCCCCTGGTCTGATTGGTTCATAAGATGAACAATAGCCTGAATCGTTAGGGAGATATTAGTGTCCATGGCCTTAAGGTAAACAATGGCCTAAGGTGCTGAAACCCATCAAGAATGGGTCGTTAGCTGTGACCTGGTGGTGAAGGCTCCTTGATTTGCCTGGGTACTTTGGAAAGTACAGCCTGATAAGTAGCAGATAGACTATGCCGGAGCCCACCACCTCTGTTGAGGGAGGGATTTTCAATGCTAACATGAATGGCTTCCCTTACTCCTCTCTCAAACCACCTCTCTTCTTTGTCTAATATGTGTACATCCTCATCTTTGAAAGAGTGGCCTTTGTCCTTCAAATGGAGGTGTACTGCAAGTGCAAGCTGGTTGCACTATTAGAAGAGAAGGTCCAGGAGCTAGAGGCCCGCATATCGGACCAGCAACATATTAAGGAGCTTGAGCGGTTCTTGGACAGAGCGGAACAGACTATCCAGGTCCAAGAAGAGACAGGGCACACTTCTGAGGATGAAGTCACTTCCCCAACTCAGGAGATAGATGTGTGGAGGAATGTGACTCAAAGGAGTAGAACGCCAAGGGATCGCTCTGAGACTCTCATATTGCACAATCAATTTGAGGCTCTTTCCCTCATGAGGCATGCACATTTTTGTCGGATACGAAATTAAGCCTATGATGCTCATTAATGAGCTGCATATGGCCTTCTGGCATCTCTCACAAATCAATAGGAACTGCTATGGATCTAGTGAGAAAGCTAGAGAATTCTCATGCCTGATGAAAACTACAGACATTGAACCATGTCTCTGTTTGTCTGTCTGTCTGTCCTATCTTTTCTTTTATAGATTCTGGTGCTCCTGTCTACTTGTATGAATACCAGCACCGACCCATAGCCTTCAAAGATGTAAAGCCAGATTTCGTAAAGGCAGATCATGGGGATGAGCTGTTCTTCGTTTTTGGGGTACCCTTCTTAAAGAATGATACAATTTTTATTGGTAAGCATGTGTTATCAGGGAGAAATTGAAAACAAAGTGGCAAGAAGAGCATAATGGGCTCATAATGAATACTTGAAGTTGGTAAAGTCACGTTTACCAACATTTTTAACAAGGCAGGGGGAGAGAAACAGAGCACTACAAATTCTCCTGTGCAAATGTTAACAATCATTTAATTAGATGTCAGATGCTCATCATTATAAATATTTGATTTCAATACCTGTTTTTTATTACTAGTTAGCAGCTATTGTAAAGCTCTGAATTTATTCAAAGGACATTAGACAGTATTTGATTGGATGGGGTTGGTGAGAAACACTTTTCAAAGATATATGTGGTGGAGTGAGGTGATAATGGAGGCCAAGTTTTCAAACCAAACTGTAATGTCAGCCACAGGCACCCATTAGGGGCTTTTCTGTGTAACTTTTTTCCTTTGTTGGTTGGTTTATTTAATACAGTAATACTATGGTAGCCACAGGATTAGTACCAATGGTTTCATGTATCCACTGCCTGAAAATATTAAATAACCCCCCAAGATATGCACATTTCAGGTGGGAAGTATTACCAGAACTGGCCACTAGAGGAAACCAAAGACTAGGGATTGACACGAAATGGAAAAATTGTGTTTTGTTTCATTTTGTTTCATTTCCTCCGTGATTCGTTTTGTTTCGTTAGAAATGATTTTTTAAAAAAATATTCATACAAAACAAAACAGTAACAAACCGAGGCATAAAATGGGGCCCCTGGGTCCTAGAGGCACTAAATTTAGTGAGATTCCATGGAATCTCAAATTTGAAGAGATTTGGGGTTCAGGGGGCTGAGTTATTCAACTTCAAAGGGGGTGCCCCGAAAAAACATTTCTAACTGCAGTGTTATGTAATTGAAAATAGTGGTCCCAGGCAGCTAGCAGTGTGGAAATTACAGTGGATCTTCTTCAAGCTCTTCCCTTAAAGCACCCCCAGTTGGGAGATATTTGGGGTACAGGAGGCCAAGTTATTCAACTCCAAAGGGGTGACCCCAGACATCTAGCAGCATGGAAATTGCAGAGGGGCTTCCTCAAGCTGTTCCCTTTAAGCCCAACAAGGCACCTTGGGCTATATCAGAATGGCACTCCACCAGGCAGGCAGGCAAGAATTAAACATTGTGCTTGGGCCATATGACCCTCAGGTATGAAGAGAGTGTGTGAGTGGAACTCCCTTGAGTGTCCAAGGTATAAAAGACACCTCCATGTCCAGGGCAGCTCTTACAAACATTATGGGCCATTTCAAACCCCCAGGTATGAAGGGAGAGTGTGGATCTCTCTGGCATGATCAAGAAGACCAAGGCAGGTCTTAGAAATAAATTGGTCTTTCAGACCCATAACATGCAGGAAAGCTAGCAGGCCGGGACGCAGATCTTAATCGTTCAGATCAGACCCTGAAATAGAGTGAGAGTGCCCCCCCCCCAGTGTGGTCAAGACAGGCCTTAGAGAAATTGGGACATTACAGACCCTGAAACAGTGAGAGTGGAACACACACACACCGGCCCGGTATGGCCAAGGCCGTCTTTAGAAAAAATGGGCCATTACAGACCCTGAAACACAGTGAGGCAGGCAGGCAGGCAGGCCTGGGAGGCGGGTAAACTATGATTTGGGAGATGGGAAAACCAATACCCTAAGGTTAAACCTTATAAAGGCCAACCTTTCCATGGTGCCCGGGTCCAGGTGTGAGCGGTGAGGTCTCATAATGTCCCCAAGTTGTGAGAACACTCACTCACTCTGGACACTGGTGGGAGGGATGGAGAACAGGTCCATGACCAACTGAGACAATTGGGGCCAGATCTCTGACTGACTTGCCCAGTAATGGAGGGGATCTGCCATGGGGGGGCTGCAGTGGCTCAGCCATGTATTCCCGGACCATGACCGCTGCAGAGTCCTGCTCCTCTGCCGACCTCTTCACCCAAAACTGGGACAGTGCCATGGTGATGACAGAGGCCAAGTATGATGGCTTACTACTTGGCCTCAGGCTGGCACACCCAGATATGGAGGACTCCTGGGATGAGCCCTCCCCTGCTTTCACCTGGCGTCCTTGCATCTCTGGCTGCCCATGCCCGCCTTGCACTTGCACAGCCTTGCATACCTCAAGCAACAGCTGAGTATTCCATCCCTTAAGATCCTCAAGGCTGGTAGTCAGAGAGCCCTTGATGCATGCCAGCTGGTAGACCCTGTCATTGCAGAGTGGAAGCAGTCTACCCTGCATGCTGGCCTGCAATCTCGTCACCAAGGCCCTGTTCCTTGGGAGAAGTGAGGAATCATCCTCATTAGGAGCAATCAGGCCTCAGTGAAGGGCATGGATGAGGGGGATGATGTGTGCCAGGCTGGCGTCAAGACCACAGAGGACCTTGCGGGTCTCCTCAAAGGGCTTGAGGATATCCACCCTTTGGCCAAGGGCAAACCAATCAGTGGCACTGATGTCCAACTCCCTTCCCCCTGGCAAAATGGGAGTTATGGACATCATGGCCTTGAGCAAGTCCTTCTGCTCCAGCATCTCTAAGATGGCGTTCCATCTGGTGGGCATGTCTTGCACAAGGACATGCTCTGCCATCTCCATCTCCTCCTGCTGCCCATGCAGCTTCCGGCCAACTTTCACGCTGTGTGAGAAGTGGCCAACTAGCTGCTGGCACTTTTCAAGGGGTTCCATTATTACCTGTGTCCCCTCACACCAGGTCTCCCTCACCTGGCTCCCCAGCCCCAGGGCATCGTGCACAACCAGGTGTAGCATGGGCCATGCACACAATGCCCTTCAAGCCTGCCACGTTCAGCGTGGCCAACATGTTATAGCCTGCATCCGTAACCATGTAGCCACGATTCTCGTCCCCCTCGAGTGCCAAGTCCCACTCCCTGCACGGGAAATCAAAAGGGGGTTTCACTGGCCGAGTTCAAAAGTAAAGAGAATATCCTTTCTCTGAAGGAAAATATTCCAAAACATCTCCACCTTCTGATTTACTCTGGGTTCTTTTCAAAATAAGAGACCAAGTTACTTTTCAAAAATAGTATTTTATTTTCTATTCTTAAGATGCTAAAATAAGAATTCAAAAAGTATCAAAAATATCAAAACCTTAACAAATCTCTATCATAGTTTTATTTCCCTAAAAATAATAAAATATAAGTCACCTGACTAACTGATTACAATCAAGATTTCTTCTAAGCTAACTTTTCCTACTCTACCTAACTGCAGTGAGCTCCATTGCTCAAAGTGATCCTAAGCTCATCATCAGCATAATAATTAGTATAATAATATCTTTTCTCTGTCTTCTCATCTTCTTCTCACAGCTTATAGATATCACATGACATAATTGACCAATGGTAGCTAGCCATTTTCTGTGCTGCTAGTTTGTAACGTCAATTGGGGGTACTGTAGCTACCTGGGGTGGTGCCTCTCCAGGTGATTCCTCAGGGTAGTAGAGGACAGGTGCCTAGGGTTGGTGCCCCTGCACACAACTACCTTGCAGACATTGCAGGTCGCCAGCCTCGGGTCTTCCTCGTTGCATGAGAAATGATCCCAGAATAAGCTCCGAGGCTTGCTCCTGCCTGCAGCTGTTTGGGACTGGTTCCCAGTCCCAATCGCACTGCCAGCCTCGGATGACTGGGGGGGGCGGGTGCTGCTGACACTGGAGGAAGGAGCAGAGAGAGAAAGAACATGCTTTCCTCCTCCTCCAGCTGCTGCTGCTACTGCTGCTCATCTCCTGTGTCCAATCCTGAGACCAACTCCTGGGACTCCTCTCAAAACAGGAATGGTTCAGAACTTGGTCCACAAAGAGAATGCTGCTGCCTGACTTTCCCGACCTCAGGCTCAATGGCCTGGCTTGTGGTGCTGCCTGATCGGCCTTTGCCTGCCTCACTGGTGGCCCTTCTGCTGCCGCCTCCAGCACAGAATAAAGGGAAGAGGTTGAGGAAGCTCCACTGTAATTTCCATGCTGCTAGCTGGCTGGGATCACTATTTTCAAGCACATTAACATTACAATTAGAAAAAAATTCTGGGGGCTCCCCCTTTGAAGTTGAATAACTCGGCCCCTTGAATCCCAAATTTCTCCAAATTTTGAGGGCTTAAAGGGGAGAATTCAAGGAAGATACACACCGAATTTGGTGCCTCTATGACCCACTAGAGCCGTTTTACAATGACATGCATTGGTTCGTTTTAAATAAAAACCACTTTCATTTCTTTACTAATGAAATAATGCTTCCCCATTTTGTTTCGTTTCATTAGCTAATGAAATGATGAAACAGTATTTCATTTTTCGTTTGGTGCCCATTCCTACCAAAGACTATGGCTGCATTCACATGACCCCTAAAATCCGATGCAAAGGGCTCGCAGATGCGGAGCATAAAATTGTTTTCCCACCAGCAGCGGACTTTTAAAAAAATAAAGTACGACCACGCCCACTTAAGCGCGCCCCAGCACATTTTACAACTACCTGGTCTCGAGGAGGTAAAATTCTTGTTGCTGTTCCTTGCTGCTGTTTTAAAGCATTGCATGCCTGGCCCTCCTCCCCTTTTTTTTGTTTTTGTTGGGTCCCCCCCCCCTTTTAACAGAGAGGAATCCTAATGGGCTGGAACAATTAGCTGCTGCCGATGGCAGGCAGAGGTGAGCCTGCATTTTTCTCTCTCTCCCCTCACCGCAGACAGAAGCAATAGAATCAAGAGTGTGGGAGGTGGGAACACAGGAAGCAGAACAAAAACCAGGTTGGGGGGATCTGCATTTAAATTGCCAGCAGATTTTAGGGGTCGTGTGAAGAGACTCTATGTTAAATATAGTGTTTCTATACCCATACTTTTCAGCATTTGCATGGTATGGGTGCTTGCATCTGATCCACGATAGTTTTAGTTATAACTTGTATCTGTTACGTAATACCAATCAAGCACTGTATATTGCATTTCGAAATAACATCTGTTGGACATTGAATTGTTTTTGACTTACAGTAACACTTTTCAGGATTTTCTAGGTAATGAGTTCTCAGAAGTCATTGACTGTACTGTTCTTTGCTTCTGGAAGCATCGTTGCTTTGCCCAATGACACACAGGCTGACTCTACTCAGAAGAGGCACAGCAGGGAACTGAACTCCCCACCTTTGGATGTGCATCCGGATACCTAAACCACTGAGCCATCCATCCAGCTTTTCTTGTTTATAGGAAAGGACAGATTTTATTGTTTTAGAAGAAGGTAGATTCCCTTAAGAGAAATATTTAATGAAAAAAAATAGTTGAGTTCCAATAAACCATGTGTTTTTAAGAGCCTTGCGGCACAGTGGTTAAACTGCTATACTGCAGCCAAAACTGTGCTTATGACGCAGGGTTCAGTCACAGGTAGTAGATGGCTCGTGGTTTATTCAGCCTTCTATCCTTCTGAGGTCAGTAAAATGAGTTCCCAGCTCGCCTGGCCTGACTGTGTGTGTGTGTGTGGATGTATTCCTTTTTCTTTCTTTCACTGATCATTTTATTTCAACTGCTCTTTTTAGGTGAATTTACAGAAGAGGAAGAAGATCTCAGCAAGAAAATAATGAAATACTGGGGCAACTTTGCCTACAATGGGTATGATTCTTGGCTATGCATTTTAAAATGGAGCTTTTTAGTTTTAATGGATGTCAACATATTGAGTGAGAAGTAAATTCTGGGTTCTGATGTTTTCCAGAAATCCAAACGGCAAAGGGTTGGTTGAATGGCCGCGCTATGATCTGAATGAAGAATATTTGGAATTAAACCTGGAACAAAGGAAAGCCAAGAAACTGAAAGAGAACAAGGTTGATTTCTGGTTTAAAACCCTGCCAGAAAAAATGAAAAAAATAACCACAGAACCACAAATACATGTGGATCTGTAATCGCAAAATAACCGGTCCCTGGTTATTAACCCCATTTTTAGAGGAAGTGTTTTCTGTCTGGGAAACTGATTTTGTCAGAACATGGTGTGACTCCGAAAAGGGCTTACTTTCTGTCTGTCTTTGTAAAGTAGAAATGCCTGGTGATTCAAATGGGAACAATGATCAGCAGTGTGAAGGGCTTTTAAATGGAACAGTGACGAGGGGTGTAAATGGTTTTAAAATGACTCAAATATAAGGCACTCTCTTACAAGAGCCCCCCCCCCTTGTCATTTATCATTCATTGCAGAAGGCACCTCTTCTAAAATGGGGCTCACGTTGACGTAAGGATACATGATGCTTTTCACACACACACACACACATACACACACCCAAGAGCAGTGGTTAGGGCCCTCCGTATGAGTAGGTTTCCTAGACTTCAACAAAATTATAAATTAAATAGGGTAGATTAGTCCAGTAAAGCTCCTGTGACTCCTCAGATAATGCAGATAAGGCCAAAGTCACAGGATCTGAGGGAGGGTTGGGAAGCACATGAACCCCACAAGTGGTACTCAGGACAAAGTGAGGGGGGGGGGCTCTTGAGAGGAAAGCCTGGTCTTCAGCTCAGCCGCTGACGCAGATTCTCACATCCGCTTCCATGTATAAGACGACCCTCTATTTTTGAGTCTATCAATTTCAGACAAAAATATAGGTTTATACACAGAAAAATACTGTATATATTATTAATCAGTCTCCCATGGCCATGCTGGGCAGTTTACAGCAAGACAAAAAAAAAATAATATCAACTGTACAAGACAGCAAATCAATTAAAAATATAAGCTAAATTTAAAGGAGTGACACAATAATAACTCATTTTGGTGAAAATAGGATGGTAGGATCATTGGCTTAGAAGCTGCTCAGTCTCTACATTCTGTGGATGGAGAGACCAGGTGTTGAGTGAAGGGGGCTTAATGGATATCAGGGAGAGCTGATTCTTCAAGTGTGGCACTACTTGCAGAGAAGGCTGTTTTTCTGTTGTTGTTTTTTCTTCCAGGCCAATCTCGGTGTCACTGGCCTCGGCAACCTTGCCTGAGATGAGCAAGTAAGGCATGCAGCGCTTGGGGGGTAAAAAGGTGTTTTGCCCAAACTGTTCAGGGCCCTTGAAGCTTTCACAGACACACGCAAGGAGCCAGTGCAAGGCAGCCAGTGAAGGAGGGGTATGTTGCAACCTGGTTAATCCATTCAGTAACCTAGTCCTAGATGTCATGTTGTGCTCCTGCTGAAATTTCTGCATCAGCTTCATGGTAAGCCCCACATAGAAAGCATTACTGTAATCGACTCTTGAGACTTCCAATGCGTAGATTAGTGTGGTGAGTTTCTTGGTGTCAAGGTAGGGACTCAGCTTGCTGATCTGCCCACATCCTTAGTATTAAAGCATATAGCCCTATTATGACTGATAGGGATTAGTTATGTTCAGGGAAAAATAAACTAGCAGAGATTAGCAGCATTGTGGAAAAATAAAACCACTTAGTAATTATGGAGCTACGAGGCAATTGAACAAGGCAACAGAGCTTAGTACAAAAGTTATATTACATATGTACACGTGGCAAGAATAATACACAAGCACAGCATATAGAGAAAATACAACAGAACGTGGGGATCTGCCTCTCACCTAGACAGTCCCAATTTAACATTGGCTTGCCTGAGACCTTTATATATAAACCAATATGGTGTAAGAAGCCAATCACACACTACATGAGATGAGGTGATTAAGCGATACCACCTGTACTTAATAATCCTGACCTCCCAGTGCTAATTATTGCTTTCACCTGTGTCCTTGACATTCTTGTCTAGCTCATGACATGGCACATTTATACAAAGACCATTTTGTAGTCTCTTAAATATATATTACAGACATGTTGTCAAAACTATCTTGACACTTAGAGGAGAGTGTAGTCCCTCCAAAGGAAATGAAGGCACCCCAAGCAGAGAGATCAGCAATAGCCACCCACAGGACCTCCGTGCTGTCCGGGTTCAGCCTAAGTCTGTTGACTGTTATTCATCCCACTATGCTTCAAGGGGTAAGACAGCATCCACTGCAGAAGGGTGGAAAGAGAGCACTGAGTGTCAGCATACTGATGACATGGAACCCCCAAACTCTTGACTCCTCCCAATGGACTTATATAGATATTAAACAGCAACAGAGAGATGTGAGAAGAGACCCAGAGAGAGAGGAGAGCCAAAGAGTGAGCCATCCCCTCCATTATCTAAGCCAGGCCTGCACAACATATCGACCATGGGTGACTGGTAGCCCGCAGGGCTGTTGGAAGTAACCTGCCAGGTCTCCACCAGTCTCCCAATCCACCGCCAGTGGCGGTGTGTTCGGGAGGGCCTAGGCCGGCCGGCCGCATACACTCAGCCTTCTCCGGGCTGGCTGAGTGGCGACACGGCCATGGCAGCAGCAGTGGCAACAGAGGAGTGGAGGAGGGCCAGGCCATGCACGCTCGGCCTTCTCTGGCCTGGCCAGGCAGCTGCAGGCACAGTCCTGTAAGCAGATCATGGGGGCCCTTGGGGAGATCAAAGTGGACCACAGGGCCATTGGGGAGAAAAAAGTAGACCGTGGACTAAGCCATTGTCTAAGCAGGGTGTGAAATTATTTACTCACTATTGGAAGTGATGAGAGGGATGAAGATACAGGAGAAGGAAGGTGGGAAATTCATAGAGGGACTAAGTAGAAAGGAGAGAGTGGGGGGAAAGCAACCAACAGTAGAGAGCTCTTTGGTAAGGAATGAAAGCAAATGGAGGAGGAGGACATTAAGGACATGAGAACATCCTTGCTGGAAGAGGTCATCACAGCCCATCCAATCCAGCATTCTATCTCACACAGCGGCTCACCCTTTGCTTCAGGGTCTTCCCAAGAAGATGTCTTCACCTGCTTACGGTTCCCTGCAGATGGCAATGAGAGAGATCCAGCCTATCTCTCCAACCCAGAGGTTGTCCTCAGTCATCCAGAATGAGAGCCGCTGATGCCCTGAGAATGAGAGCCACTGTCAGGGAGTCCCACAGCCCAGTGATCCTCTGGGTGAAAAAGTACTTTCTTTTATTTGTTTGAGATCTCGTACCCCAAAGTTTCATGGAGTGCCCCCTACTTCCTGAAAACGGGACTCCCGTGCCCACAAGTCCATGCACATGCACACCCCCTTTTGTCCCACTGAGTCCAGTTCTCACACCAGCCCTGAGGGTCAGCAGAGAACAGGACCCCCCAACCTTGACAGACCTGCGCAGCTCAAGGGCGCCCTGGTCTAGGGAGCCTCGCCACGGCCTGCATCGCCTCTTCCAAGAAGCATTCACGGATGCCACCGGCAGGGGCGTCCAAGGTATATACCTTGCTTTTGACCTGATTCACCCACACGCCAGGCGCCCTCTCGTAAAACCCAAGGGCATCCTGCAGCACCAGCAACTCGGTCCTCTTGTCCCCGATGGTTAAGAATTAAGAATTTTAGATATTTTATTTGATAAATCACCATAGTGTGTACAAAACATAAACATGATAAATACTACAAACCTATTCATATCTATCCAATCCAAATGCAAAACACAGTTGTCAACCCACAGGCCACAGCTCTTTGCCGATAGCTGGCAGGGCACCGTACACAGTTCATTGTCCATTGTCTTTCACGCCACTCAGCCATCCAGCAATGTACATCCAACGTACCTGTTCTCTAGCCCATTGCCTGGGCTCGTCCACCAGGGGGAGCCTCACCAGGCGTTGCCAGGTTCCACTGACTCCGAATCTCCAACACCTGTAGGTCTTCGCCTGGGCTCTTAAACCTGGAAGGGGAGCACCACCAGGCCACCTTCCAAAATATCCAAGTCTTCGCTTTGCGTCTTCTCATCACAAAAAGAACCAGGTCCCTCCAGGAATCCAGAGTAGCCTGGAAGGCCTCTGCAAGTGTGGTAGTAGTGGCATTCTGGTGAAAGAAAAAGTTGGCAGTATGTGGTATGGCAAAATGGTTGCAGGAGGTGCTTTCTGGAAGGGGAAGCGAAGACTAGTCAGACAAGAATCCTGGACTTAGAGTAATAGAATAATAGAATCATTGAGTTGGAAGAGACCTCAAGGGCCATCCAGTCCAACCCCTGCCATGCAGGAACCCCATCACAATACCTCTGACAGATGGTCATCCAGCCTCCGCTTAAAAACCTCCAAAGAAGGAGACTCCGCCACCCTTTGTGCTGCATATTCCACTGCCGAACAGCTCTAACTGTCATGAAGTTCTTCCTGATGTTCAAATGGAATCTCTTCTCCTGTAGTTTGAGACCATTGCCCTGAGTCCTAGTCTCTGGAACCATGGGAAACAAACCTGTTCCCTCTTCAATATGACATCCTTTCAAATATTTAAACAGTTATCATATCCCCCCTCCACCTTCTTTTTGAAAGGCTAAACATTCCCAGTTCCCTAAGACTTTCTTCATATGACATTTCTTCCAGACCTTCAACCATCCTGGTCGCCTTCCTCTGTACTTGCTCGAGGTTGTCAACATCCTTTTTAAATTGAGGTGCACAGGACACAGTACTCCAGGGGGGTCTGACCAGAGCAGAATAGAGTACTATCACTTCCCTTGATCTAGACCAGGCATGTCCAAACGTCAGCCCTCCAGATGTTTTGGACTGGGAGTTGAGGTCCAAAACATTAGGAGGGCCAAAGTTTGGACATGCCTGATCTAGAAACTATGGACTTTATCTAGACACTATGGACTTTAAGAAAGCCAATTTTTGTAAACTTAGGGAATTATTGGCTGTTATTGTGACGAATTCGGGGCGTTCTCACATGCCGTTCTTTCGCTGCCACCAAAAGTATGATAATTTGGGGATCTAGGCACACCCCAGGACGATTCAGGAAGGGTTCCTCGATTTACCTAGCGACACAACCTATGCTGGGAAAGGTGAGCAACAGTCCCGTTGTGCCCCAGTAAAAAGGGAATTGTCTCCCCTGGACGCCCCTCCACCTGGGAACCTTGGATTTCCAAGTCCCATAGAGCAGTGCTCCCCAACCTTTTTATCCCCGCGGACCGGTAAATGTTTGATAATTTTTCCGCGGCCCGCTTGTTTTGATTTAATAATTTTGATTTAACCTCCGTTTCCCCCTCCCTCGTCTCCGAAACCGCCTTTGCCTTCTGAGTCCCAATCACCCCCTCCCCCCCTCCTCCTCTTGTGGGCCTGCCTCGACGGGCCCAACCGGCCCCCGCCCGCCAACAGCCTCACGCGGTAGCCTCCCCACCGGCAGAGGACGAATGCTTCCCCCCACCCCCACCTCACCCCCACACACCCGCCAACCCCTGCTGGGAGAGGCCGTTTTCCCGCTTCTCCTCCTCTTCGAGCCTCCACGTCCACTGGGCTCCGCCTCTTGAGGGCTGGGACTGGGGCAGGGTGGGGGGGCTCGCTGCCCCTCTGCTGGGAGAAAGCGGGGCTGGCTTGCGCTGCCCTCCCTCCCTACCTGCTGCTGCTGCTGCTGCTGCTGCTGGGTGGCAGGATCCCAGCAGGGCGGCGCCTCCTCCTCCATCGCGTACGCGGCCAGCAAGAGAGGCAGGCGGGCAGGAGGGCGGGCGTGGCAGTCTGGAGGGGGGGCACACCGCGACCCAAAGCCGTTCCGGCGAGCCCGAAGGAGGGAGGGAAGGAAGGAGGGAGGAAGGGAGGGCTCGCCCTCTGTCCGTCCGTCCGCCGACGGGGGTTGGGGGGCAGCAGACGGAGGCGGAGAAGGGAAGAGGAGGAGCTGCACACCCGCAGCAAGCAAGCCGGCCGCGGAGGGGGGTGGGTGGGGGTAGGTGGGGGGAGAGTGCAGGACAGCCGACCCCCCTGGCATCCTACTAGAGGGAGGAGGAGGAGGAGGAGGAGGAGGCTCAGGATCGGGCCGCACCAGCGAAGGGAGCGAGCCAACCCGGTCCTCGCCGGCAGCGCTGAAGCGGCGCAGTCCCCCCCCCACATCCCTCTGCACATGTTCGGAGACCTCGCACCTGGCCACTCGCTGCCGGCCAAGCCGGAATCCCCGTTCACGGGGCCACCTCCCGCCCACCCGCCCACCCTCCAAGTGCTTCTTGCCTGCCCGGGGGCCGAGAAGGGAGGCGGTGCTGGTTGTTTGTCCTCCTGGAGCTCCAGGCGGCCTCCGTGGCTCCAACCTCCCCCCCGCGCGCCTCCCCCACTGGGAGATTTCAGGCGCTCCCCTTGATAAGTCACCTGATGGAGATGGAGGTGGGGGGGGAAGTAGGAAAAGAGGAAGATAGGAGATGGACTGCCCCCATGAGGGCAGCCCCAGCCTGACTTCTGCAGAGCTGAGTCTCCGGTTTGAAGAGTCCTAAAACAGGGTAGTTGGAAGGGATCCTTAATCATTTCTGGGAGCCGGGCCGCCGCCGCCTGAGGAACTTCAAATCATTGTGTGGATTGATCCACGGACCGGCACCGGTCCGTGGCCCGGGGGTTGGGGAACACCGCCATAGAGCCCAATCTAAAGAATCTTCCTTGCTCACAGAATAACCATTAGCGCAGAGCCTTAACTCAGGCACTGGGTAATTTAGCAATGACTCCCTCCCCCTTTCAGACACATGCACAAATTCCAGTTAAAAGGTAAAGAAGAAAAAATAAATTTTAAAAGGAAAAACAAGATTAAAAAAAAAATCTCTTCTTGTCAGCATTGCCTGACAAAAGATACAGATCTTGGAGCTTAACCAACAAAAGCAGATTTCTAAAACAAACTTAAAAGTAACTCTAAAAAGAAAACCAGTCTCAAGAAGATAGCGTGAAATTTTGCATCCCAGAAATAAAATAAGAACACTAGCTAATTCTGGCTAATACACCTCATACCTGGCACAGATTTTGCGGCTTTCCCCTGGCTCCAGAGAGCCAGCCTGACATAGAAGTTACATTGTTGCAGTGTTTCCCCCACGAAGCCCCCTATCTGGATAAACAGCCAATTCTTATAGACCTTGACCCTGCCTTTGTTCTTCAGAAAAGCAAAATAGGCTTCAGGCAGGTATAGATTCCCTCATCGATTAGCATAATTACCCGGAAAGACCTGCTATTTTGATGTAGGAACAAAAGGTGACACATGCCTATTGATCTCAAGTGTTCCATCATCTGAATAGGATGTGTATTGTGACAAATGGTCCCTTTTAACAGACAAGCCATCAATTTTCATCTGAGTGTAACCCTTTGAGGTTCAGAGGACCATTTGATCTAAGGGGAAATGCATTATAAAACCCTGTTTATCCGTTTGCTATTTCTTCATAACATCTTTGATGAAGATAAACTTTGATATTCAGATTGATGAGGTAATACAGGGTAATACCACATCAAACATTTTGGGTGATGGGAAAATTAACATTTCTGCTCCCCTTTGCTTAGCATTCACCTGTGAACTGACCAAGGGAGCCAGTATCCCTTTCACATCAGACTTTAAAGAAATGATAGCGTGTGACATGACATGGCCAGGAATTAACAGTGTATACCGATAACAGGACACATCTAAAAATAAATGTTCTAGAATTCATCATAGTTATTCCATGGACTGAAAGACTGAAAGAGAAGGGAGTCCAAGATGGATGGGAGTTCTTTAAAAGCAAGACATTAAAGGCACAATGTAAAACTGTTCGAACAATAGGAAAAAAAGGGAGAGGTCTAAAGAAACCGCAATGGTTTACTAAAGAACTTTCAACTTAGCTAACTATAAAGAAAAACAAGTAGAAGAAATGGAAAAATGGGGAATGCACCAAAGAGGAATATAAGCAAACAGCAAATATATGCAGGGGGATGGTTAAAAAAAAAGCTAAAGCGCAAAATGAACTTAGACTTGCCAGATAAATTAAAGATTGTAAAAAGTGTTTCTTTAGTTATGTCCACAGCAAAAGGAAAAATAAGAAAATGATAGGGTCACTGTGTGGTGATGATAACCATTTACTAACAGGAGACAAGGAAAATGCAGAACTACTCAACACCTTCAAGAAAGAGATCTGCTGGGACAAAGAGGGGATGAGTTAGTCATGGTCATGGTCATGGTCATGGTCATGGTCATGTTCAGGTTCAGGTTCAGGTTCAGGTTCAGGTTCAGGTTCAGGTTCAGGGTCCAGGGTCCAGGGTCAGGGTCAGGGTCAGGGTCCAGGTCCAGGGTCCAGGTTCAGGTTCAGGTTCAGGTTCAGGGCCCAGGGCCCAGGGTCCAGGTTCAGGTTCAGGGCCCAGGGCCCAGGGCCCAGGGCCCAGGGTCCAGGTCCAGGTTCAGGTCCAGGTCCAGGTCCAGGTTCAGGTTCAGGTTCTAGGTCCAGGTTCAGGTTCAGGTTCAGGTTCAGGTTCAGGTCCAGGTTCAGGTTCAGGTTCAGGGTTAGGGTTAGGGTTAGGGTTAGGGTTAGGGTTAGGGTT
>JAHTLZ010003690.1:0-10403 GCA_023846285.1 Phrynocephalus versicolor
CTGGCACGGACCCGTTACAGAAGGCTGTGAATCAGCCATTCCTTTCATTTTCTGGTTCCCTGACCGGGAACCGATAGCCGCAATTAGTGACAGTTTCTGCAGTGCCTGGGAAAGGTGGTGGTGGATTTGTACTGAGATGGATTGCTTCCAGTCGACACCTCCCCACTTGTGGAGGGGAAAAAGTTCACCTCAGTGCTAAACCATCCATCGTTACCGCAGGAAAAAATCTTTTTTTTTTTTTTGGAACCGGCAACAGACCGAGGAAAAGACTGCAGCACACAGAGGAAGTCTGGTAAGTCAAGGCAACTAGTTGTGTTTGGGGGGTGGACAGAATTTACGTCCAGTGGCCCCGGGGAGGGCAGGTAAGCGAGCAGGGACGATTTACGACCCTGGCAGCCTGGGAACTGGGGGGCAACGAGTTAAACGACTCTGAGGCCCCATAGGGGTGAGAGAGGGGCTTCTGCCCGATACCCTGAATGGTTCACCTCCCCAAGTATTTGAAGAAATAGGAGCAGAGCACGGCTCTGGCTCCCTCAGAGAATTTATTGATGTTTAAATATATATGTGAGAATTAAGTTGAATACTTTTTGGCAACCACAGGGAAGGGGCCATTCCCGGTGTTTTTAAGAAGGGGCGGAGACTGGCAATCTTTGCCTCACAATACCAACGGGGTTACATCATCTCCGTTTGATTTTAGTGAAGATTAAAAAGCTTTGTTTCTAGGCAGTGGGGGTAGCCTAAGTTGGGAGGGGGAAAATTGTGCGGGTGATTTGAGTGCGCAAACGGGGTCAATGATTGTCTGGTGTGTATGGGCCGAGGTGATTCACTAGGACATACCTCATGGCGAAGTGTGAGTAGGACGCGCGATTTCCTTGTAAGGGCGACCTGCAGGGGCCGCGTCTATGTCACGTATGTGCGTGTGATGTGTGATTAATTGCCTAGGTGCGATCCCGTTTGCACTTTGTGGGAGAATCTATAGGTGCACAACTATAACATATAAAATGGGGGCAGAACATAGCAAACCAAGCACTCCCTTGATGTGCCTGGTGGCAAATTGGAAATCCGCCACTAGGGACTATGATTTTGGTATCACTATGCACAAAGGGCGTCTGCTAACTTTGTGTAGAGTGGAATGGCCCATCCTTCATCCTGATTGGCCACCCCAGGGGTCTTTTGATGAGCAGCTCATCCGTCAGCTCTGGCTGATCATTCTCAAAGATTTCCCAGAGCATATCCCATATATTGAAATGTGGAGGGGAAATGTAAAGCGTAACCCATCCTGGTTAAGAGCATGCAGAAACCTTCCACCACAAGCTAAAATTTTAGCCCTCAATAAGAACAAACCGGTTTTAGCTTGTGAACAAGAAGAGTATGTTTCCCTGCCTCCCCCATATGTCCCTAGAGCTGTACCAGCACCAAACCCTCCTCCCAACCCAGGGGGCAATCCAGCACTCCCGTCAGGGCGTCCAGCAGCTGTTGACCCAAAACCAGAGTCGCATCCTGACTCACCCAGAGGCAGAGACTTGGCAGCAGCAGGAGGAAGGGTGAGGGACAAAGAGAGTGAAAAAGAGGGGGGGCTAGGGAAATCAAGAGCAAGGGAAAGAGAGAGAGGAAGAGGGGGCGAAGGTAGGCGAAGCCCTAGCAGAGAGAGTGAAGGAGATGAAATAGACTGGGAAGATGTGCCCGCCTTTCACAGGAGATTGAGAGGGGACAGAGAGTGGACAGAAGAGGAACATGAAAGAGTGGAGGATTTGTTGAGTAAATATAAGAATAAATTTGAAGTCTCAGACTACCTTTTGAAGGCAGCAGGGGAGAGGGACTGGAAGAAGAGACAGAGGTACCTTTTGAGGGCAATTGATGCAGTTGACCGCCTAGCCATGGCAGAAGGGGCTCATGCCAATGTGCTGCCCCTCAGGCGAGTTTATGACCCCGTCACCCCAGGTCAGAATACCCCCCGCACGTCCACTATGCAACATATACCCTTCACAAGTTCAGACATAATTAACTGGAAGAACACTCTTCCTAGTTTGGACGATGACCCGGATCGGGTGTTCAGCACAATAGATAGTGTGTTTAGTGTTTACACCCCAACTTTTGAGGATGTTCAACATCTGCTCCGTGGACTTTTCACTGCGGAACAGACGAGGAAAATCATAGAGGCAGCTAGAAAGTATCGCACTGCCCAAGGAGATAACCCAGGTCAGGTGGATGAAGCCATTCCCACCAATGTGCCTGACTGGGACTATAATACTGATGGGGGGATGGCCTCTTTGAGAAGATATCAGGCAGCAATCCTCCAAGGGATCAGAGCAGCGGGGCAGAAAAAGATAAATATGTCAAAAGTTAATGACATCATTCAGAAGGCAGATGAACCACCAGGAGAATTTCTAGATCGTTTATACCTAGCATTCAGGAAATTCACCCCAATTGATCCTGGAGACACAGGGATGGAGAATATTGTTAAAACTGTTTTTATTGCCCAATCTGCTCCTGATATACGTCGTAAAATTCAAAAGACAGAGAATTTCATGGGGCAGTCCCTATCGTGGTTACTGCAATCCGCGCAAAGTACTTTTAACAATAGGGAAGAAGAGCAGGGCTCCCAGAAAAGTAAACCTGCCGTGAAGAAAATCATGGCTTTAAATCCTGCCCCTGAGCCTAGCAGGAGACCCTTCACACGGGACACTTGCAGAATCTGTGGCAAGGTAGGGCATTGGGCCAAAGACTGTTATCGAAACCCTGAGAATCGAAACCAGGGGAATTTCAAAAGGGGAGCATTCCGCCAATCCTGGCAGCCACAAGCACAGGCTAGATATCCCATCGTAAATTCGCCCAGCCACCAGCCCGGCTATAGGCATTCAATGCAGGGACTCCCGAGATATAATCAGCCTGCCCCATACCAGCAAAATCCGATGCAAAACCCAGCTCAGCAGGCAGGGCAAGTTCAGTTCCAACAACAGCCCCCATTCCAGCCAGGAGCCCAGATGTCCCAGACGCTCCCTAGACCTCAGAGGGGACAGGGACCTGCCTGGACACCACCTTATCAGGGCATGATGGCTTTAGAGGAGGAGGAAGATCAATATTGAAGGCGACTAGGTTCGGGCTCCCGCGAACCTACTGTCAGCATGTTGACAGGGAGCACCACCACCCAATTTTTGATAGATACAGGAGCCAGTTATTCAGTGATTCCAGACCTCGTTAACTCCCTGGATCGGACATGTTCAGTTAATATTATGGGAGCCACAGGAAAAGCACAGCGGGCTTACTTTATGAAGCCCATTGAGTGCAAACTGGACGGCCACACTGTCCAGCACAAATTTCTGCACATGCCAAATTGTCCCCTCCCCCTTTTGGGACGCGATCTTCTTTTCAAATTAGGCGCCCAAATTACTTTTACTCCAGAGGGAGAAGTTCATTTGGCAACTAACCCCACTGAGCCCTCTGGCGAACTGTGTGTGGAATATCCCTTGAAAGAGAGATGGCGATTGTTACTAGTGAAAGGGGAGCCAAACCAGATTCCGCGTGAAATTCTAGATCACGTGAACCCACAAGTTTGGGCTGAGGGAAATCCTCCAGGGATGGCACGGAACATCCCACCATTTGTAGTTCAATTAAAACCCATGGCCACCCCAGTTTCTGTCCCACAGTATCCCATTGGAAGAGCAGCGGCAGAGGGTATTTGGGTCCATTTAGAGAGACTGATCAAATATGGCATTCTTGTTCCATGCCAGTCTGAATGGAACACTCCTCTTTTGCCTGTGAAAAAGGAGGATGGGTCCTACCGCCCGGTTCAGGACCTCAGACTGGTGAATCAGGCCGTGGAGACCATTTTTCCCTCAGTACCAAACCCCTATACGCTTTTGAGCTTAGTGCCACCAGAAGCAGCATTTTTCACTGTCCTGGACCTCAAAGATGCCTATTTTTGTTGCCGCGTAGCGCCCCAAAGTCAACACCTTTTTGCCTTTCAGTGGGAGGACCCCCACACGGGGACAAAGAGCCAATTCTGTTGGACCCGTTTGGCCCAAGGATTCAAAAATTCGGCGACATTGTTTGGGGTAGCCCTAGCTTCAGATTTGGCCTCTTTCCCAAAGAAAAAGGGACAAGTGATTTTACAATATGTAGATGATATTCTGGCAGGAGCAGAGACAAAAGCTGATTGCCAGCAGCTCACCATAGATCTCCTCAATCATTTGGCAGATGCAGGGTACCGGGTTTCTCAAAAGAAAGCCCAAATCTGTCAAGAGACAGTTCGTTACTTAGGGTTTGATATTTCCCGCCAGAAACGCCAACTCCGCGAAGAGCGGAAGCAGTCTATAGTACAAATTCCGGCACCAACTACAAGAAAGGAGCTCCGTGGCTTTCTAGGAGCTGCGGGTTTCTGTAGAATTTGGATACCAAATTTCAGCCTCATGGCTAAACCGCTGCATTCGTCCACTCGAGGACCCGAAACGGATCCTTTTGTTTGGGGACCTGAACAGCAAGAAAGCTTTCTGGCCATCAAAAGGGCTTTGGTAGAGGCCCCAGCGCTGGGTCTCCCAGACCCGTCTAAGCCATTTTACCTGTTTTCAGATGAGGAGGAAGGCGTGGCGAAAGGAGTTTTGTGTCAGAAATTAGGCAGTTGGCAGCAGCCTGTGGCATATCTGTCTGAAAAATTAACCCCAACAGAACAAGGGCTTCCCTTTTGTATGAGAGGAGTTGTGGCTCTGGCAGCGCTTCTAAAGAAAGCGGATAAATTCACTTTTGGTCAGCCGACTCATTGCATCACCCGCCATGCCGTCCTGCCATTGCTAGACGCAAAAGGGGGATATCATCTTTCCCAAGCCGCAATGATTAAGTGTCAAAAATTATTCTCCAGAGCAGGACTGACTTTCCAAACTACGGAAGGTCTGAATCCCGCAACTTTGTTGCCAATTAGCAATCAGCCAGCAGCTCACGACTGCATTCAGACCATGGATGAGATTTATTCATCTCGCCCTGATCTCAAAGACACCCCAAATCCCACCTGGAGAAATTGGTTCGTTGATGGAAGCAGCTCCATCATAGAGGGGGCAAGGAGGGCAGGCTATGCCATTGTTGAGTTAGATGACACTGTGATTGAGGCACAACAACTTCCCCCAGGGACATCTGCCCAGTTGGCAGAATTGATTGCTCTAACCAGGGCACTTGAACTATCAGAGGGAAGGGACATCAACATTTTTACTGACTCTAAATATGCCTTTTTGACCCTACATGCACATGGTGCATTGTGGAAGGAGAGGGGACTTCTCACATCGGAAGGAAGTTCCGTAGCACACCCTGATATTTTGCTAAGGCTTCTTGATGCAGTTTGGAAGCCCAGAAGAGTGTCCGTGATACATTGCAAGGGACACACGGCTGGCCTTAGCCTTGAGGCTAGGGGAAACAGGCTGGCAGATAGGATTGCCAAGCAAGCAGCACAAAGTGATCTGCTTTTTGAACTCAGTTTAATTCCCCTGGACATTTTGCCACCCAGTTCACCAGTCTACTCCCGAGCAGAAGAGCAGTTTGCCAGGGAACAGGACTTATCACAAAATGAGGAAGGCTGGTATGTCATGCCAGATGGACAATTGTGGGTGCCTGAAAGTCTAGCTTGCAAGGTTATACAAAACCATCATGAAGGCACGCACCAAGGACCGGACGTGGCTTTTCATCACCTCAGCCCCTATCTGTACATCGCCCGGTTACGCCAAATTGCTGCCAATGTATCCAGGCGATGTGTCCTTTGCCAGAAAAATAATCCACGCGTGGGACCTCTGCCCCAGCCTGGAGTCCAGCACTATGGAAGAGAACCCTTTCAAGATCTACAGATAGACTTTGCTGAATTGCCTCAGTGTGGACAATTTCGTTATTTGTTGGTGGCAGTTTGCACATTCACAGGATGGGCTGAGGCAACGCCTACAAGGACAGAGCAGGCTAGTGAGGTCATTAGATGGCTCTTAAGAGATCACCTTTGTCGCCATGGGATGCCCTATTCAATAGGTTCAGACAATGGGCCGGCCTTTGTTCACAAGGTCCTACAGGGGTTAGCAGAAGCTCTACAGATTAAGTGGAACCTTCACACTGCATACCGACCCCAAAGTTCAGGTCGGGTCGAGAGAATGAACAGAACTTTGAAGTCTCATTTGTCTAAATTAGTTCAGGAAACAGGGAAAGGCTGGGTGGAAATGCTTCCACTTGCCCTGTTCAGGTCAAGAACTACCCCTTTGAAAAACATTGGCATTTCTCCCTTTGAGCTTGTCTATGGACGACCTGTTCCCATTTCATATGGGATTCGTCCTGAAAGAGTAGCTTCTTTGACACATGCTAGATATCTTCAGTTGCTTGGCCAGTGTCTCTCTTCTCTACACAGATATACTCTGGAGAAACTTCCCATCCTGTTGCAAGAACCTGTCCACAAGTTTCGAGTGGGAGATTCGGTTTGGGTGAAAGATTGGCAGCACCTTTCTCTACGTCCGAAGTGGCGAGGTCCCTTTGTGATTCTTCTGCAGACCCCCACAGCAGTGAAAGTGGCCGAAATCACCCCTTGGATTCACCATACCCGCGTTAAGTTGGCAGTTCCAGAGCCAGCAGACGAGGAGGTCCAACCAGAAGACGACCTTTCCCTCGAGGGGGACCAGACCGGTGCCGTCCCGCCAGCAGATGACTCTGATGACGTCAACCCCGACGACATCAATCCAGATGACATCAATCCAGATGACATCAACTCTGATGACATCAACCCAGATGGCATCGACCTAGATGACCTCACCCAGGAAGGTGGACAACCCAGCGACCCTGCCCTGTGGTCGTCACACCCTGATCCTGAGGGCACTCTGCGTCTGACTCTTCGGAGAATCCCAACGCCATCCGCTGATTCTCCTTGCACCTCAGGTTGACAGATTAAAATCCTGTCTTCCTGCCGCTTTTCTCTTTTTCTCTCTGTTGTTTTATGGGGGGAGAGGGGGCTTTGCCAGCACCTGACTTTTACTTTGAAGTGAGGCTGACAGACCAGCAACTTCACCCTTTATACCCTTTTCGCCAGAACAGAGAACTAGCTGTTTTTGAATCTGGTGACATCATCACTGTCCTGAGCCCCTGGCAGATGCCAACGTGTGCGAGACTGTACACTTGTGGGTGCATGCACATATTTTTCTTGAGTGACGAACCAGAAGAGCTCGTTTTGCCTCACACACATACCAGCCCCCGACACCCACCAGGACAGATTGGCGCTTATCTGCGCACAGTGGGCTACAGGGCTGATTCCTATCACCCTGTTACCTGGTCTCGACGATTGGTTCGTCAATTGGCAAGAGAATATTCTGAAGCCTTGGCAGCCTTGCAGAGAGACACTAATTATTGATTTTTGATTTCTGCTTTTATAGACTGTTGTTGTTTATTCTAAAAATGTTTGTGGAAGCACCCATTTGGGTGTGGATCGTGGCACCTTTTGCCTTCATAATTTGTATGTTAATCGTACTTTGCCACTGGAAACGCAGACTGTGGGGATTCCCTAGAGTAGAAGGGACCCTAGTTGTTTTACTTATAATACCCATTTGCCTTACAGCACCAGTCCAGCCTCAGGTGAGAACATGTGCCCCTTGCGTAGTGAACACCATGAAAGATGGCAAAGTGACAAGCACTCTGATTTTCAGTACCCAGCAGCCCCCAGAGTGTGACCATGCTGGGACCATTTGTCAAAGTAAAGGCATGGTGTATCATCTTTGCAATGATACTTCAGGCACCTCTCACTGCTATCGGCCTGAAGTCCCAATTCGTTATAATTTTTCTGTTTGGGCAGGCATGGCAAAAACTACAGTTCCCCTAAGGAGAAATCCAGATGGTGGGGGACGTCTTCTTTACTTAAATTCTACGATAGTTTTGAAGCAAAGCACTGAGCCAGTTCTACTTGTATTTAGAGCTTGCACAGTGACTGTCTTTGGTCTAGGACCCTGGTGTCATACTTCAGATGATTACTATGATGCAAAAGCCAAATATATATGCCAACCCCATAGAGGATGGAAATTTGGGAATCCTGAAAAGTGGAGACCCTGCGAAGCAAGTGCAGCTTGCCAAAGCTGGACATGTGTATGTGAATACACGGGACGGAGTCAGCTTCGACCCTTTAAACCCTGTGAACACATAACATTTTTCCGCAGGGGTACCGACAACACTGTGATTCTGGGCCTCAATAGAACCCATCCTACCATTGAAGTCTACGGGTTTGGCATAGATGCTGCAGGATTTAACCCAAAGGGGTACATTACGGTTACTCGCACTACTCTGCGAGAAGGGAAAAGGAGGAATCACACCTGGACTGAAGGTGGTAGCGCCTTAGACAGATTGCAGGATGATTCCCTTGAAATCCCAGACATTGCAAAAAATTCTTTTGTTGGATTGGCACAATCTATAGCCACAGAATTGGGAGTCTCAGATTGTTATGTTTGTGGCGGCACCAATATGGGCCAGGCTTGGCCTTGGGAAGCTATGGAAATCAATCCAGAGCTGTTCAATAATTTGTCCCGGATGGGAAATTTCACCACAAGGGATTATCCCCAAAAGTTGGTGTGGACTATTTCCACTGAGTTGGTAGGTCAAGTGTGCTTCTCACAGGAAGGTACCATCTCTGTAGGTTCCTTGGCTTGCCTAGGGACTTGGGAAAAAGGTGCCTGGAAGTCACCCTCAGGTATGCCGCCACCTGCAAAATTAACTGGTGCACTCATGTCCTACATTTATTCAGGCCTTCCAGTGCCTTGGGAAGCACCCATAAATTTATACTGGATATGTGGTAGCTTTGCTTATGAAATGCTGCCAGCCAGCTGGTCTGGCTCCTGTGTCTTAGGGTTCATAAAACCCTCATTTTTCCTTATTCCTACAGCACCACAACAATCCCTTGCCGCTCCCGTGTATGGCCCCTTGTCCAGAGAGAAGCGGGGAACCTCAAAGCGGGAGGGAACACCTTTTGAAGGTTTTGACTGTAAGCATCCGGATCAATACCATGGGGACACATGGGATTCGGAACGCATCATTTGTGTTTACGGCCCTGCCACTTGGGCCGCAGATGGGAGCTGGGGGTACAGAACCCCTATTTACATGCTTAATCGAATTATCCGATTACAAGCAGTTTTGGATTTAGCAGGGCAGCGCATCTCTTCAGCGCTGACCGCGTTAGCCGTTGCCACTGACAAATTGCGGACAGCAGTCTATCAAAATAGGCTTGCTCTCGACTATCTGTTAGCAGCGGAAAACGGCGTGTGTGGTAAGTGGAATATGATGAACTGTTGTCTCGAAATTGACCCGGTTGGTGACGTCATAAACCAACTTACCACAGAAATCAAACAACTCACAGTTAACCCTGCACAGGAATGGAAAGGGTTGCAATTAGGCTGGTTACAAGACCTCCTCCCAGGAGGTTGGTTTAAAGCCATCATTGGTATGATAGTTGCCCCAATATGTATTCTGCTTTTGATATGTTTACTCGCCCCTTGCTTGATTAAGTTCCTTCAAACTTCTATCCTTCGCATGGTGACAAAGCGCGCTGCACCAGAAATGCTCGCGCTGTTGCAAGACTATGACAGAAGTCGAGAACAACAACCCTTGGGTAATTTACTGCCGTAAATTCCCAATAACTCGTTCAGGGGGGAGTGAAAGGAATGATTTGGCTGTATCAATAATCTCTAGGCATAATGACAAGCCTATCAATATATATTTTAAACTATGCTTTACATTTAGACAGGCTTCATGGCTTTTTTATACATATATATTCCAAGTTATGCTTTGCAAGCACACACAGTATATATATTTAGAATAATAAGCACACATATATAAAGCCTTATGTATTCTTTTATTCCTTTAAACAATTCCTAGCAAGCCTTAAAGGACAAAAGCTTTCTCAGCAATAAGATTCAAAAGTAAGCCTTGGTGTTTTTTTTCCACAAGATAATTGTAGATGACTTCAGACCTTATCTCCGTGCCTGGCCGAGCTCGGCCTGGGATTCATCACTTGTCATCTTCAAGGCTAAAAGAGGCCTCTTTGCCTGTGTTTTTCTGTACCATTCTGTTCACTGTGTAAAAACCCCCTTTTTGCCAATTAAAATGTTTAAATGTTGCCAACAGGAATGCAAGATAGCTAAGACTGCCAATTAATGTTTGATGTGTAACCGACGGATGTGACGTGACCCAATTGGGAGGGGGGAAGATGAGCAGAAATTTTAAACTATAAAACTAAGTGCCTTCCCTTTGTTCGAGGAAGGTCTTTGCTTAACTGACCGTTGGGTACAGATCTTCCTGGTTGCAACCAATAAATCATTTTCCTGAGAACCAGGCTGTTTGCTTTACTCTGCGAGAGACTGTCTCTTTTTGCTGGCACGGACCCGTTACAGAAGGCTGTGAATCAGCCATTCCTTTCA
>JAHTLZ010003691.1:0-10351 GCA_023846285.1 Phrynocephalus versicolor
TGAAGGGTATCGATCAAGCATCTATATCAAGCCCCATGCACTGCCACCCTTGTGTATTCAATGGCAATGTGTCCTGAGCAACTATTAAGCACACGAAGGACACAAATTATATATTTAGAGGTAGCAATATTCACAGAGCACTCCATATATGTACACACACTTATGTTAATCACAGAGCACTCCATATATGTACACACACTTATGTTAAGAGGCGAACCTTGTTCTTGTAGACAAACACTGGTCAAGCCTTCCGGTGCAAAGAAGGACTTCCGTTTTAGATTTGGAATGTTTCTGAGCAGGCGCAGTGAATTCAAGGACGCCAATTATTTTTGTAGCTTTAACGCCAATTTATCTTACACACAGTTAATTAACATGTAACCAGCTGTCCGGGAAAGTCTTATCTCTGTTTCTCTCTACCCTTTTGTGGGCTCACCTACAGCGCCTCCCTTGCGAGGATGATTTAAACATTTGTCAAGGACCAAGGACACAGGCACTCCTGAAACTTCCCAGCCGCCTGTAAGAAATAGATCAAACATCAGGACAATTAAAGACCTAAGGAAAACATTTAATTGGCGCCAGAGATACAAAATAAATTGTCAAAGATGTCAATTAATGTTTGATGTATGTGGCAGATGTGTATGACGCAAATTCGGACGGGCGGGGGAAAGAAGAGTGTTTGTAAGTCTATAAAATATGTTGCAGTCCCTTTGTTCAACGGACTTCTCACCCGATCTGTATCGAGTGAGATTTCTCTGGTTGTGACAACCAATAAAATCCCTTTCCTGTCTTTGAGATCCAGACTGCTAGTGCTTTTTGCAGCGTCTCTGCCTGCTGGCCACGGGCCGGAACACGATTCCTTTCATCTGGTGCCGTGACTCGGATCGGGGCCTCAGCCAGAGACCTGCAAAAGTCTGGCCAGGCGATGGTGACGGGTCCATGCTGAATCAGACCATTTCCAGTCGACACCTCCCACTTGTGAGGGGAAGAGTTCGGGTCAGTGCCAGACCACCCATCATCGCCGGGGGAAATGGAGGTCGGCCGACGGGGGGAAAACAGACTGCATAAGAAATATGGTAAGAGAAACAACCGGTTGTGGGGGTGGAGAGGATTCGAGTCCAACAGCTCTGCGGAGTGGAGAGGATTGCGAATTCCAACAGCCCCCGGGGGGTACGGAGAGGAGAAGATTTGAACACTACCCTAACATCTCAAGAACCAGGGGAGACTAAGGGTTAAGGGACCCTGAAATCCTCTAAGGGAGGAGAGGACTTTTGCAAGGTCCAACATCCCTAGGGTTCGCCCCCAGTGTTTGAAATAAGAGGAAAAGAGCGCCGCTCTTACATCCTGGGAAAAGTTTAGAGATATATATATATATGTGTGTGTATATTGAGTTGAATTCCTTTTGGTAACCACAGGGAAGTGGCCATCCTCTGTGTTTAAGCGGTGGCAAAGACTGGCAATCTTTGCCCCACACCACCAACGGAGCACCACCATCTCCGTTTGATTTTAGAGAAGATGATAAGATTTTTTCATAGGCAGAGGGCGTAGTCAGGTTGGTTGGGGCGGAAATGTGGGCTATTTGTGTGATCGAACGGAATCAGTGAATGGTTAATGGATGGGCCGGGGTACTTAGCAGAAAAACCCCTTGGCGAAGTGTGTCTGGGCGTGCAAGTCTCAAGCAAGGGCGACCTCTTGGGTCACGCCGGAATCACGTGTGTGCGTGTATGATGTGCAATTAATTGTCTAGGTGCGATTCCATTTGGTGTTATGTGGGAGAATTTATAGGAACACAATTAAAACATATAAAATGGGAGCAGAACACAGCAAACCGAGCACCCCCTTGATGTGCCTCGTGGCAAATTGGAAATCCGCCACTAGAAACTATGACTTTGGTGTCACTATGAGAAAAGAGCATCTGCTAACTTTATGCAGAGTGGAGTGGCCAATACTTCATCCAGGTTGGCCAGAACATGGGTCCTTTGATGAACAGATCATCCGTCAGCTCTGGCTGACTATTCTCAAAGACTTCCCAGAGCATATTCCGTACATTGAAATGTGGAGAGGAAATGTAAAACGGAACCCGTCTTGGTTAAAAGCATGCAGAAACCTCCCACCCCAAGCTAAGATTCTAGCCCTCAAAAAGAACAAACCAGTTTTAGCTTGTGAACAAGAAGAATATGACTCCCTGCCTCCCCCATATGCCCCTGGTGCTGCACCAGCGCCGAATCCCCATCCCAACCCAGTGGGTAACCCAGCACCCGCAGCAGGGCGCCCAGCAGATGTTGACCCTAAACCAGAGTTGCAGCCCGACTCATCCATGGACAGAGAATTGGCAGCGGCAGGAGGAACTGTGAGAGAAAAGCAGAGAGAGAGAAAAGGGGAGCAAGGGAAGTCAAGAGAAAGAGGAAGAGAGAGAGGAAGAGGAGGCGAATGCGGGCGAAGCCCCAGCAGAGAGAGTGAAGGAGACGAGGGAGACTGGGAAGATGTGTCCGCCTTTTACAGGCGATTGAGAGGAGACAGAGAGTGGACAGAAGAGGAACATGGAAGAGTGGAGGATTTGCTAGGCAAATATAAGGATAAATTTGAAGTTTCAGATCACGTTTTGGGGGCAGCAGGGGAGAAGGACTGGAAGAAAAGGCAGAGGCACCTTTTGAGGGCACTCGATGCGGCAAACCGCCTGGCCATGGCGGAGGGGGCTCATACCAATGTGATGCCCCTCAGGCGAGTTTATGACCCTGTCACCCCAGGCCAAAATGCCCCCCGCACATCCACAATGCAACACATCCCTTTCACAAGCTCGGACATCATAAACTGGAAGAATACCCTCCCTAGCTTGGACGATGACCCAGATCGGGTGTACAATACATTGGATAGTGTGTTTAGTGTTTACACCCCAACTTTTGAGGATGTTCAACATCTGCTCCGTGGGCTTTTCACTGCGGAACAGACGAGGAAAATCATAGATGCAGCTAGAAAATATCGTACCGCCCAAGGAGATGACCCAGGACAGGTGAATGCAGCAATCCCCACCACTGCGCCTGATTGGGACTATAATACTGATGGGGGAATAGCCTCTTTGAAAAGATATCAGGCAGCAATCCTCCAGGGGGTCAGAGCAGCGGGGCAGAAAAAGATTAATATGTCAAAAGTGAATGACATCGTTCAGAAAGCAGATGAACCGCCGGGGGAGTTTCTGGATCGCTTGTACCTAGCATTCAGGAAATTCACTCCGATTGATCCCGGAGACACAGGGATGGAGAATATCGTTAAAACTGTTTTTATTGCTCAATCTGCTCCTGATATACGTCATAAAATTCAAAAGACAGAGAATTTCATGGGGCAGTCCCTATCGTGGATGCTGCAATCCGCGCAAAGTACATTTAATAATAGAGAAGAAGACCAGGGCGCCCAGAGAAATAAAACTCCTGCTAAGAAGGTGATGGCTTTGCAGCCTGTTCCGGAGGCTAGGCGGGGACCCCTGGGGCGAGATACTTGCAGATTATGTGGAAAGAAAGGGCATTGGCTCAGAGACTGTTATCTAAACCCAGAGAACCAGAACCAGGGGAATTTCAAAAGGGGAGCATTCCGCCAATCCTGGCAGCCACAAGCACCTGCTAGATATCCCATCGTCAATTCGCCCAGCCACCAGCCCGGCTATAGACATTCGACGCCAGGGCCCCCACGATATAATCAGCCTGCCCCATACCAGCAAAATCTGATGCAAAACCCAAATCAGCAAGCAGGACAAGCCCAGTTCCAACAACAGCCCCCATTCCAGCATGGAGCCCAGATGCCCCAGACGCTCCCTAGACCACAGAGAGGACAGGGACCTGCCTGGACACCACCTTTCCAAGGCATGATGGCTTTAGAAGAGGAGGAAGATCAATATTGAAGGCGACAAGGTTCGGGCTCCCGCGAACCTACTGTCAGCATATTGACAGGGAGCACCACCACCCAATTTTTGATAGATACAGGGGCCAGCTATTCAGTGATTCCAGACCTCGTTAACTCCCTGGATCGGACACGTTCAGTTAATATAATGGGAGCCACAGGAAAAGCGCAGCGGGCTTACTTCATGAAACCCATTGAATGCAGGCTGGGTGGCCACACAGTCCAACATAAATTCTTGCACATGCCAAACTGCCCCCTCCCCCTTTTGGGACACGATCTGCTTTTCAAATTAGGCGCCCAAATCACTTTTACCCCAAAGGGAGAAGTTCATTTGACAACAAACCCCACTGAGCCCTCTGGTGAACTGTGTGTAGAATATCCCTTGAAAGAGAGGTGGCGATTGTTGCTGGTGAAGGAGGAACCAAGTCAGCTTCCACGTGAAATTCTAGACCAAGTGAACCCACAAGTTTGGGCAGAGGGCAACCCTCCCGGGATGGCACGGAACATCCCACCGTTTGTAGTTCAATTGAAGCCCATGGCCACCCCAGTTTCAGTCCCACAGTATGCTATTGGAAGAGCAGCGGCAGAGGGCATTTGGGTCCATTTAGAGAGACTGATCAAATATGGCATTCTTGTCCCATGCCAGTCTGAATGGAACACTCCCCTTTTGCCCGTGAAAAAGGGGGATGGGTCTTATCGTCCGGTTCAGGACCTCAGATTAGTGAACCAGGCCGTGGAGACCATTTTTCCATCGGTACCAAACCCTTATACACTTCTGAGTTTAGTGCCACCAGAAGCGGCATTTTTCACCGTTTTGGACTTAAAAGATGCCTATTTTTGTTGCCGCGTAGCGCCCCAAAGTCAGCACCTTTTTGCCAATTCTGCTGGACCCGTTTAGCCCAAGGTTTCAAAAATTCCGCGACATTGTTCGGGGTCGCCCTTGCTTCAGATTTGGCCTCCTTCCCAAAGAAAAAGGGACAAGTGATTTTGCAATATGTAGATGACATTTTGGCAGGAGCAGAGACAAAAGCTGATTGCCAGCAGCTCACCATAGATCTCCTCAATCATTTGGCAGACGCAGGGTACCGGGTTTCACAAAAGAAAGCCCAAATTTGTCAAGAGACTGTTCATTACTTAGGTTTTGATATTTCCCGCCAGAAGCGCCAGCTCCGCCAGGAGCGAAAGCAATCTATAATACAAATTCCGGCGCCAACCACAAGAAGGGAGCTCCGTGGATTTCTAGGGGCAGCAGGTTTCTGTAGAATCTGGATACCAAATTTCAGCCTGATGGCTAAACCACTGCATATGTCCACGCGAGGAGCCGAAACGGATGCTTTTGTTTGGGGCCCTGAACAGCAAGAAAGCTTTCTGACCATCAAAAGAGCTTTAGTGGAGGCACCAGCGCTAGGTCTCCCGGACCCATCTAAGCCATTTTTCTTGTTTTCCGATGAGGAGGAAGGCGTGGCAAAGGGAGTTTTGTGTCAGAAATTAGGCAGCTGGCAGCAGCCTGTGGCATATCTGTCTGAAAAATTGACCCCAACAGAACAAGGGCTTCCATTTTGTATGCGAGGAGTCGTAGCTCTGGCGGCGCTTCTAAAAAAAGCGGATAAATTCACTTTCGGCCAACCGACTAACTGTGTCACCCGCTATGCCGTCTTGCCATTGCTAGACGCCAAAGGGGGATACCATCTTTCCCAAACCGCAATGATTAAATGTCAAAAACTATTCTCGAGAGCAGGACTGACTTTCCAGACCACTGAGGGTCTGAATCCAGCAACTTTGTTGCCAATTAGCAATCAGCCTGCAGCTCACGACTGCATTCAGACCATGGATGAAATTTACTCATCTCACCCTGACCTCAAAGACACCCCAAATCCCAACTGGAAAAATTGTTTCGTTGATGGAAGCAGTTCCATAATAGAGGGGACGAGGAGAGCGGGCTATGCCATTGTAGAATTGGATGCCACTGTGATTGAGGCACAACAGCTACCCCCAGGGACATCTGCCCAGCTGGCAGAATTGATTGCTCTAACTCGAGCGCTTGAACTGTCAGAGGGAAGAGACATCAACATTTTCACTGACTCTAAATATGCTTTTTTGACTTTACATGCACATGGCGCATTGTGGAAAGAGAGGGGACTTCTTACATCGGAGGGGAGTTCAGTAGCACACCCTGATATTTTGCTAAGGCTTCTTGATGCAGTCTAGAAGCCCAGAAGAGTGTCTGTGATACATTGCAGGGGACACACGGCTGGCTTCAGCCTTGAGGCTAGGGGAAACAGGCTGGCAGATAGGATTGCCAAGCAAGCAGCACAAAGCGATCTGTTATTTGAACTCAGTTTAATTCCCCTGGACATTTTGCCACCCAGTTCACCAGTCTATTCCCGGGCAGAGGAGCAGTTTGCTAGGGAACAGGACTTATCACAAAATGAGCAAGGCTGGTATGTCATGCCAGATGGACAATTGTGGGTACCTGAAAGTCTAGCTTGTAAGGTTATACAAAATCACCATGAGAGCACACACCAAGGACCGGACGTAGCTTATCATCACCTCAGCCCCCATCTGTACATCGCCCGGCTACGTCAAATTGCTGCCAATGTGTCCAGGCGATGTGTCCTTTGCCAGAAAAATAATCCACGCGTGGGACCACTGCCCCAGCCTGGAGTCCAACACTATGGAAGAGAGCCCTTTCAGGATCTACAGATAGACTTTGCTGAGTTGCCTCAGTGTGGACAATTTCGTTATTTGTTGGTGGCAATTTGTACATTTACAGGATGGGCTGAGGCAACACCAACAAAGACAGAACAAGCTAGTGAAGTCATCAGGTGGCTTTTGAGGGATCACCTTTGTCGTCACGGGATACCCTACTCATTGGGCTCAGACAATGGACCGGCCTTTGTTCACAAGGTTCTACAGGGGTTGGCAGAAGCCCTACAGATTAAATGGAACCTTCACACTGCATACAGACCCCAGAGTTCAGGTCGGGTCGAGAGAATGAACAGAACTTTGAAGTCTCACTTGTCTAAATTGGTTCAGGAAACAGGGACAGGCTGGGTAGAGATGCTTCCACTTGCCTTGTTCAGGTCAAGAACCACCCCTTTGAAACACATTGGCATTTCCCCCTTTGAGCTTGTCTACGGACGGCCTGTTCCTATTTCATATGGTATTCGTCCTGAAAGGGTAGCTTCCTTAACACATGCTAGATATCTTCAGTTGCTTGGCCAGTGTCTCTCTTCTTTACACAGGTGGACTTTGGAAAACTTCCCGTCCTGTTGCAGGAACCTGTCCACAAGTTTCGAGTGGGAGATTTGGTTTGGGTGAAAGATTGACAGCACCTTTCTCTTCGTCCGAAGTGGAGGGGCCCATTTGTGATTCTTCTGCAGACCCCCACGGCAGTCAAAGTAGCTGAAATTACTCCATGGATTCATCATACCCGTGTTAAGTTGGCAGTTTCGGAACCAGCAGACGCGGAGGTCCAACCCAAAGATGACCCTACACCCGAGAGGGACCAGCCCAGTGCCATCCCACCAGCAGACGACCCAGATGACATTGCCCACAACGGAGGACGACAAAGCGAACCTGCCCTGTGGTCATCCCACCCTGATCCTGAGGGCACCCTGCGTTTGACACTTCGGAGAGTCTCAACGCCATCCGCTGGTTCTCCCTGCACCTCAGGTTGACAGATTAAAATCCTGTCTTCCTGCCTCTTTCTCTTTTTCTCTCTGTTATTCTATGGGGGGAGATGGAGTTTTGACAGCACCTGACTTTTACTTTGAAGTGAGGCTGACAGACCGGCAACTTCACCCTTTATACCCTTTTCGCCAGAACAGAGAACTAGCTGTTTTTGAATCTGGCGACATCATCACTGTTTTAAGCCCCTGGCAGATGCCAGCGTGTGCGAGACTGTACACTTGTGGGTGTTTGTACATATTTTTCTTGAGTGATGAACCGGAAGAGCTCGTCTTGCCTCACACACACACCAGCCCCCGACACCCACCAGGACAAATCGGCGCTTATCTGCACACGGTGGGCTACAGAGCTGATTTCTATCACCCTGTTACCTGGTCTCGACGATTGGTTCGTCAACTGGCGAGAGAATATTCTGAAGCCTTTGCAGCCCTGCAGAGAGACACTAATTATTGATTTCTGCTTTCATAGATTATTGTTGTTTATTCTAAAAATGTTTTCAGAGGCACCCATTTGGGTATGGATCGTGGCACCCTTTGCCTTCATAATTTGTATGGTAATCATACTTTGCCACTGGAAACACAGACTGTGGGGTTTCCCTAGAGTAGAAGGGACCCTAGCTATTCTGCTTATAATACCCATTTGCCTTGCAGCACCAGTCCAGCCTCAGGTGAAAACATGTGCCCCTTGCATAGTGAACACCACGAAAGATGGCAAAGTGACAAGCACTCTGATTTTCAGTACCCAGCAGCCCCCAGAGTGTGAGCACGCAGGGACCATCTGTCAAAGTAAAGGCATGGTGTATCACCTTTGCAATGATACTTCAGGCACATCTCACTGTTATAGACCTGAAGTCCCGATTCGTTATAATTATTCTGTGTGGGCAGGCATGGCAAAAACTATGGTTCCCCCGAGGAGAAACCCAGAGGGCGGGGGACGTCTTCTTTACTTGAATTCTGTGGTGGTTTTGAAGCAAAGCACTGAGCAAGTTGAACTTGTATTTAAAGCTTGCACAGTGACTGACTTTGGTCTAGGACCCTGGTGTCATACTTCAGGCAATTACTACAACACAAAAGCCAAATATATATGCCAACCCCATAGAGGATGGAAATTTGGGAATCCTGAAAAGTGGACACCCTGTGAAGCAAGTGCCGCTTGTGAAAGCTGGAAGTGCGTGTGCGAACATACAGGAAGGGGTCAGCTTCAACCCTTTAAACCCTGTGAACACATAACATTTTTCCGCAGGGGTGATGACGGCACTGTGATCCTGGGCATAAATAGAACACATCCTTCCATTGAAGTCTATGGGTTTGGCATAGCTGCTCCTGGGTTTGACCCAAAAGGGTACATTACGGTTACTTGCACTACTCTGCGGGAGGGGAGAAAGAGGAATCAAACCTGGACTGAAGGTGGTAGCGCCTTAGACAGATTGCAAGATGATTCCCTTGAAATCCCAGACATTGCAAAAAATTCTTTTGTTGGATTGGCACAATCAATAGCCACAGAATTGGGAGTTTCAGATTGTTATGTTTGTTGCGGAACCAACATGGGCCAAGCTTGGCCATGGGAAGCTATGGAAATCAATCCGGAGCTGTTCAATAATTTGTCCTGGATGGGAAATCTCACCACAAGGGATTACCCCCAAAAGTTAGTGTGGACTATTTCCACTGAATTGGTTGGTCGTGTGTGCTTCTCACAAGAGGGCACCATCCCTGTAGGTTCCTTGGCTTGCCTAGGGACTTGGGAAAAAGGTGCCTGGAAGTCACCCTCAGGCATGTCGCCACCTGCCAAACTGACAGGTGCACTCCTGTCATACATTTATTTGGACCTTCCCTTGCCTTGGGAAGCTCCCTTAAATCTATACTGGATATGTGGCAGCTTTGCTTATGAAATGCTGCCAGCCAGCTGGTCTGGCTCCTGTGTCCTGGGGTTCATAAAACCCTCATTTTTTCTAATCCCTACAGCACCACAACAATCCCTTGCCGCTCCCGTGTATGGCCCTTTATCCAGAGAGAAGCGGGGAAGCTTAAAGCGGGAGGGAACGCCTTTTGAAGGTTTTGATTGTAAGCATCCGGATCAATATCATGGGGACACATGGGATTCAGAACGCATCATTTGTGTTTACGGCCCTGCCACCTGGGCCGCAGATGGAAGCTGGGGATATAGGACCCCTATTTACATGCTTAATCGGATTATCCAATTACAAGCAGTTTTAGATTTGGCGGGGCAGCGCATCTCTTCCGCGCTTACCGCGCTTGCCATTGCCACTGACAAGTTGCGGACAGCTGTCTATCAAAATAGGCTCGCTCTCGACTACCTCTTAGCGGCGGAAAACGGCGTGTGTGGTAAGTGGAATATGACGAACTGCTGTCTTGAGATCGACCCAGTCGGTGACGTCATAAACCAACTTACCACAGAAATCAAACAACTCACAGTTAACCCTGCTCCGGAATGGAAAGGGTTGCAGTTAGGCTGGTTGCAAGACCTCCTTCCGGGAGGTTGGCTTAAAGCCATCATTGGTATGATAATTGCCCCATTGTGTATTCTGCTTTTGATATGTTTATTCGCCCCTTGCTTGATCAAGTTCCTTCAAACCTCCATCCTTCGCACGGTGGCAAAGCGCGCTGCACCAGAGATGCTTGCGCTGTTGCAAGACTATGACAGGAGTCGAGAGGAACAGCCTCTGGGTAATTTACTGACGTAAATTCCCAAAACTCGTTTGGGGGGAGTGAAGGGTATCGATCAAGCATCTATATCAAGCCCCATGCACTGCCAC
>JAHTLZ010000191.1:0-16039 GCA_023846285.1 Phrynocephalus versicolor
AAATCTTTTTTATAAGCAAGTAAAGTGCTTGGTTATTTGAATCATTCCGCTAAGTCGTCTGAGATCTCACAAGTCAGGCGGAAGTCATAGAGAGAAGGTCTGTGAAGATTCTCAGTCATCCAGGTGAGTTGAGTCATGGCTACTGGACATCTTTTTGAGAGATAGAAACGTTTCGCTGCTCTTCCAAACAGCTTAATCAGTCTGAATACAGCTAGTGCAAGTCCTCCATCTTATAGTCAGCTTTGACCCCTTGTCACTGTGGTCTGAATTAGGCTCATAAGATGAACAATGGCCTGAATAGGCTCATTAGGGAGACAACAGTATCCATAGCCTTAAGGTGAAGAATGGCTAAGGTGCTGAAACCTTCTCATAGAGAGAACCTATATATTTTATTAACGTCTCCATGAGTTCAAATTAAGGGTCAAGGGTTTAGTGAACTCACTGGGTAGAGATTTTCCCCCCTCTATGAGCTAATTCTGTTACAGCAGGGAGTTCCACAGACTAACAACGCGATGGGTGAAAAAAGTTTTATTTTGTCTGTTCTTACTTTCCCAGCCCTCAATTTGAGTGGATGTCCCCTAGTTCTGGTATTTTGTGAAAGGGAGAAGAGCTTTCCTCTATCCACTTTACTCATGCCCTGCATTATTTTGTACATCTCAATCATATCCCCCTCAGGCGCCTTTTTTCCAGACTAAAGAGCCCCAAATGTTTTAGCCTTTCCTCATAAGGGAGGTTCCCCACCCCAGTAATCATTTTAGTTGCTCTCTTCTGCACCTTTTCCAGTTCCACTATGTCTTTCTTGAGATGTGGTGACCAGAATTGTACACAAAACTCCAGGTGCAGCCTTACTTTTGTTTTGTATAATGGCATTATAATGTTGGATATTTTATTTTCAATCCCCTTTTTGATAATCCACAGTGGTTAAAGGCATGATCTGCAGCTAAAATTCTGCTCACGAGCTGGGGTTTGAGAATTCGGAAATTTTAGGTATTTTCTAAATGGGTTAACCATCACAGCCATAATAAATGTACAAAGGATTCAGCTTGCTGACAACTACTGCATTATCTAAGACACACTAGTAACTTCCGTAACATCTGTGAAGCCTAAAACCAAAGAGGCCTAACCACAGCTTCCTGTAGAAAAAGAACCTGAAAGAGGGAGTGTTTGCAGATGGTCTTAATGATAACCAGGTCTCTCTGACCATAGTATGATTTCATAGAGGGTTTTGTCTGGCCACTTTGTGGGGAACTAAATGTATAAAGTTGAGGTCATCTGAGGTATGGAAGAAGGGAACCTTATGGCTAGGAACTAACTGGTTTGATCCGGTTTGATCTGGTTCCCGCAAAAGCGGAACTGATGTGGAAGATGCTGGACTAGCTGAAGGGTATTTAAGGAAGTGCTCTGGACCATTTGGTTTTCCGGAATTTCTGTGACCACTGTTAGCGTCACCCAAATTCTGTGACCTTTTTTGCATTTAGTTTTGTCTTGTCAAGTGTTTTAATATCTTTGCATTCTCTTTGTTTCTATTTATGTTACGCAATAGAGATGTACTTGCCTCAGATATCAAGATGTTGAGGAAGAGTGTTTTTAAAAACATATTAAAACTTATCAGTAGAGATGGGCACGACTTGGCGAAATTCTCGTTTCTGTTTCCGTTACTCATTTCCGTTACGCAACGAAACGAAGAACGACAATTACTCCGCCAGAACTTGAACTCGAACCGATAAACGACAAATTGGGTCTGATTTGTTGTGTTGTTGTTCCTGGCATCGCAGCACAGAAAAAAAGTTTTTAAAAGCCCGATTCACGGCCAAAAAAGCGGCGAAAATATGCCTGCCTGAGGGCACGTACCCGAGGGGTGGTTTCTGGGGGGGGTCCCCACTCCAGCCTCCCCCCCCTGTCCTGGGCTGCTGTACCAGGGTGGGGGGGCATCCTCGGCGTAATCCATTCCATTTGCCATGCGGTGCGGGGGGGATCCAAAATGGAGACCACAATATTTTTTTAAAAATCGTGGTCCAAAAACCCACCAAAGCACCACAGAAACATGCGAAAATTAGCTATTTTAACTGCTTGAATTTTACAGTAGCAGCAGTGGGTTTTTCTTGCAACAAAACGTCTCCATTGATTTGATTTTATTTTTATTTTTTTACACCTGCAATGATGGGCTGGCCATGGGATGGGACCATGCAAATTTTTGGAGCCATTCCACCAATCGCATGGCCAGGTTTTGCTGAGACTTCTGGGTGTGCCAGAGAGGGCATTAAAAGCCCACCAACCCAAACCCTAAACCCTAACCCTAACCCTAACCCATACGCCAGTACACTGTGTTCTTAGTGGGCCAGAGGCACCCAGAGGTACAGCCCACTAACCCACCCTAACCTTAACCGTTACCCTAAGCCTAGCCCTTACCCCCTAACCCCATGCCCTGGGAAGTCAAGTTGCGCTAAATCACGGCGGTAACGACAAACGACAAAATGAAAGGACACATTTTTGAAAAATTTCGCGAAAAACGGAAACGAGCCAAAACGGACCCGTCCCGAAAAACGACAACTCGAAAAAAAATGTCCGTGGTCGTGCCCATCTCTACTTATCAGGTTCAATCCCAGGTAGCTCAAGGCTCATGGTTGACTCAGCCTTCCATCCTTCCAAGGTCAGTAAAATGAGTACCTAGCTTACTGGGGGTGGGGGTGGGGAGTTGGGGGGGATTGTGTAGCCTGCATAATGGAACTGTAAACCACCCAGAGTGCTTGAAGTGATATGGAGCAGTCTATAAGCAGAACACTTTCCTTTTTCTCTTTCTTGCAACAATAAAACAATGGCCTACATCTTGTGTATATGCTTTGTAAGGCTTCATAGTTCTACACTGTTTCAGCTGGTGAAGTGAAATCTTCTTAGAAGAAATTACAGCATGACCCCCCATATTCCTGGGGATCACTTATTTATTTATTTATTTATTTATAGATTAGTTACACCATAAGAAAAAACATTTATTTATTTATATTTTTATTTATTTATTTATATTTCTATATCTATATCGCCCATCTTCCCAAAAGAACTCCGGGCGGTTAACAACAGTAGAAAAACAAAAACAAAAAAAATCAGATGCATAATAGAACAAATAATATATACAGTGGTACCCCAACTTATGAGGCGCCCGACATCCTGACTTACGAGCGCTCTTCAGCACTCTCCCCACCACCAGCAGCTGCTAACGAGCAAGATCGGGATTTCCCGTCTTGCCAGCAGCGAGCGGTGGTGGGGTGTCGGGATCTGAATTGCGTTCCAGTCACCGAGGCAAACACTGCCTTGGTGACTGGAAGGCAATTCAAAAGGGGCACGGCTCTTCTCTCCCCGCACCCACGTGGGGGCTCCAGAGAAGTAGCACACCACTTTTTTAATCCCTTCCAGTCACTGAGGCAGCGTTTGCCTCTGAAGGGATTTCAAATCGTGTGGGCAGCTTCTTAGGGGTCGGGAGGAGCTGCCTGTGCCATTCCTCCCCCAACCAGCACCAATCAGCTGCTTGGCTGCTGGCTTCAGACCAGCGTTCCCAGGGCCATCTCCATTGAAATGTGTTCCCCGGGTGGGGGAGAAGCTGCATGCGTGAATTTTAAAGCAGTTTTCCATAGGAATGCATTGCAATCCATTCCCTGTGGAACAGATTGCTTTTCAATGCATTCCTATGGGAAACCGCTCTGTGAATTATGAGAGTATCGATTTACGAGCCCTGACACAGATGACAAAACCCGTGGATAAGAGCAAATGCTCTTAAACAGTGTGTGTGTGTGTGTGTGTGTGTGTGTGTGTGGCAAAGGGGCTATGGTGGTGGCGGTGGTGGAATATCAGGGGTGAAAGTGGTGGTTCCGCATGGCTACCAGCAGGCCCTTCACACTGCCCAGGCTGCTGGCAGGGATTGTGTGCCACACAGCCACTAGCAAGGAACTTACATTGCCTCATGCATGCACCTGATGGCCTTTCACGCTGTCGCCGACAGAGACCTCACAACATAAGGAACGCAACCACCTCTGGCTAGGGCCCGGGGGATATACCTGGGCTGGACAGCTGAGGGCCACATGGCCTTCGCCTCCAGTGTCACTGTTGTGGGTGGGCGCCTGCGGGCCACGCAGCCTCCACTTCCTCCGCCGCTGCTGTTGTGAGCAGGTGCCCATCGGCTGTGCGCCCTCTGCAGTATCTGGGATTTTCTTTTAATCTTCCAAATAATTTCAGACTATTAATCTTATTCATGTGAAATATACAGTGGTACCTTGGATAACGACTGCCCCGGATAACGAATAATTCAGATAACAACTGCAAATTTCCGGGTATAGGGCTGCCTCTGATAACGAATTTTTCCTATGGGCTGCCTCAGATAACAAATCGCAATTTCTAGGTATAGGTCTGCCTCGGATAATGAATTTTCTCTGTGTGCTGCCTTGGATAACAAATTTCCCTATGGGCTGCCTTGGATAACAAATTTTCCCTATGGATTGCCTTGGATAACGAATTTCCAGCATGCATCAGTAAAAAAGAGTTATCCTGGGTGGCATTGCATCTCTACCTTTAAACTGCACTTTATAAAGAGTTTTGAGCAAAAAAACAGGTGTCAGTGTCTTTTTCCTAGGTTCCAGAATGGATTAAACAATTTCCCATTCATTCCTATGGGAAACCATGTTTCAGATAACGACGTGTTTCGGATAATGACTAACCTTGGAGAACGAATTACCGTCGTTATCTGAGGTACCACTGTACTATGAAATTAAGTAGAATTTTCCACTGCTTTCCCCTTCCCCCTCCCCCTCCCCTTCCTCCCACCAATCTCCTTTTCACCCACCGCATCAAACGTAGACAACACAGTCTCTCACGCCTACGTCTGCACTGTTCCATGAGGGTTGCCATCATGAGGCCAAGAAAAGCAATGCTGAGGAAAAAGGCCTCCTTGGTCTCACAGCCTGCCTTTCTACACATGGATCTAGGCTAGGAATCCACATGTTTTAGGTACTGCTTTTGTTGTCTTGTTACAATTTGTCTAGCAAACTAGTCTGAAAAGTAGAGTCTCTTTGCTCGTCCTCTCTCACCAGATTTCTGGAAATTGAGTCATGGCAACTGGGCTTCTTTTCTTGCGAGAAAGAAGTCCCGTTGCCATGACTCAACTTCCAGATAAACTCACCTGGAGGACTGAGAAGGATTCTCACCAGATAAATCTCTAGGCTCACCCTTGAGATAATAGGGAGTATTCAAGCCAAGTTTTTGCCTTTAAACACTCCCCCATCCCACCCCTCTTTCCTCAATCCACACATTTCTCAGGTTTTGCCTGCGTGTGAGTTTTTTGATGTGCTCTAAGGTTACCGTTTTGACTGAAAGTCTTTCCACATTCCATGCATTCAAATGGTTTCTCTCCTGTATGAGTTCTTTCATGGGAACTAAGTGAATATTTTTTTCTGAAGCCCTTTCCACATTCTGAGCATTTATAGGGTTTCTCCCCAGTATGAGTTCTTTGATGTGCACGAAGGTTACTGGTACAAATGAATCTCTTCCCACATTCCAGGCATTGATGTGGCTTCTTCCCTGTGTGGGTCCGTTCATGTAAACGTAAAACTCCACTCCGACTGAAACTCTTTCCACATTCCATGCATGTAAAAGGTTTCTCCCCTGTATGGATCCTTTGGTGTGCACGTAGATCTCCACTCTGACGGAAGCTCGTCCCACATGCCGTGCATGTAAAGGGTTTCTCCCCCGTGTGGGTCCTTTGGTGTAAATTAAAAGCACCGCTCTGATTGAAGCTCTTCCCACATTCCATGCATGTAAAGGGCTTTTCTCCAGTGTGGATCCTCCGATGTTTGATGTATGACCCACTGTCAATGAAGCTCTTTCCACATTCCATGCATGCATACGGCTTCTCCCCTGTGTGAGTTCTTTCATGTGAATGGAGGCTATTGCTGTGACTGAAGCTCTTCCCACATTTCTCACATGTAAAAGGTTTCTGCTCAGTGTGCGTCCTTTGATGCACATTTAGATGTGTACTGAGTCTGAATTTCTTCCCACATTCAATGCACGTGTACGGTTTTTCTCCCGTGTGGGTCGTCTGATGTGAAATTAAGTTACCTCTTTGGTTGAAGCTCTTGCCACATTCCAGGCACTCGTATGGTTTTTCCCCCGTGTGGGTTCTTTGATGTTTAATACGTGGTGCATTCGTACTGAATCTCTTCCCGCAAAACAAGCATTCATATGGCTTCTCCCCTGTGTGAGTCCTTTGATGTAAACTAAGGTTACCTTCGGAAAGGAACCTCTTCCCACATTCCTTGCATTCAAATGGTTTTTCCCCCGTGTGAGTTCTTAGGTGTCCTTGAAAGCCAGAGCTCCCTCTGAAGCTCTTTCCACATTCCAGACATTTGTAGGGCTTCTCCCCAGTGTGCATCTTTTGATGCTGACTAAGCTGACTTCTCCGGCTGAAGCTCTTTTCACATTCCAGGCATTTGTAGAGTTTCTCCCCAGTGCGAGTTCTTTCAAGAGATTGTAGATTTCCCCTCAGACTAAAGGTCTTCCCATAAGCCATAGCTTTATTTGGTTTCTCCTCTGTGTGGTGTCTTTGCTTTTTCATACAAGAACTGCCTCACCCACGTGGCATGTGTAAGGTCTTTTCTAGCTAATACTACTGTTTCCTCCTCCTCCTCTTCTTTTTTTTTGCCGTTGTTCTTGGGGTTCAGGGAAGCAAAGGATTTCTCCTTCTCATTTTTTTTTTATCTCGTTTGGCTTCCACTCTTCTGTTTTCCTGTTTCAGGCTTAGTTGATTTCAAACTGTTCTTTCCCTGAGAGAAAATAAAATAAAATTAAAATTATATGCATCATTAAATGGGAGGCACCTGCGATCAGGGCCCCTTCCCTCTCTAAATTTAAAGGACTCCCCAAGGAAGTAATAGTGTGCTTGTGATCATGTACAATACTCTGGACGGTTTACAACACAATTAAATGACAATTTAACAGAACAAAATACAGTGGTACCTTGTATAAACGAATTCATTTGTTCCAAATGAAATTATGTTAAGCAAATTTTCCTTTGTACAAATTTCCATAGGAATGCATTGAAAACAGAGTGATCCCATTTTTATGTTGTATGGATTCGCCTCATAGGCGATTCTGTTAAGCAAATTTCCCCTATCTCCGGATTTTTTATTTTGTACAAATTTTATGTTATACAAGCTGTTTGTTAAACAAGGGTCCGCTGTATAAAAACAGTAAAAGGAGAACATAGTACAAGCAAAACTGTCAGATATAAGTTAGTGAAATATATGTATTAGACTGGATGTTCTATATTAGTGATGGCAAACCTTCAGCACTCCAGATGTTTTGGACCACAACTCCCAAAATTCCAAGCCTGTAACTGCCAATGACAAAGGACTGTGGGAGGTGTGGCCCAAAACATCTGGAGTGCCGAAGGTTCGCCACCACTGTTCTATATATATATCTCATATGTATTTAATTGATTTAAAGATGGAGTCTGTAAAACTGCAAAGTCACAGTCACTCAATGTATAGTTTTTTCTAATGGAGTGCAGATGTTAAGAATGAGCATAATGAAGTTTGGCTGATACAAGGGGTTGCAATAGCTATGAGGTAATGTCATTCATGATTGGGCAGACGCATGTATAAAAATGTTCTGTACATCATTGTTCATTGGGCCTTCTGTGAGTAAGGCACCCACTTTGTTTCTCTGTCATATATTTTGTCAATGTAATGTATGCTGCTATGCTGTTGAATGTTGTATACATGTACTAATGTGACTTTTCCCTCTATGCTTTGTTGAACTTTGCATAAGTTCTGTGATGCTGTGATATATTTTTGTACCGTTTGTAATATAGCTGTTTGGTTTTAAGAAAACTCTGTCTCTCGCTAACTATTTATTCAATAAGTATTGCTTCTGCCGACTGATCAAATAGCACATACTCTGACAAAGACATAAAAGTATAGTCATACCTCGGATAACAAATGCCTCGGATAACAAATGTTTCGGATAGCAAACGGAAATTTCCGGGTATAGGGCTGCCTCAGATAACAAATGTTCCCTATGGGCTGCCTCGGATAACAAATGCTTCAAAATGCCTTGCAAAAAAGTGCACCCAGGATGCATTGCACCCCACCCCACAGCTTGTGGAGGGGTGGGAGGAATTAGAGCTTTTCTTAATGGTGTTTTGGAACCATTCTGGACATTTTTTTGTTGATGAATTTGGACCTTTCAAACTTGGAAAGGTAGGGAGCTAGTTCTGGGGGTTTCTGTTCCAGCACTGCATGCCTTTAAAGTGCACTTTATAAAGAGGTCTGGGGAGAAAACAGCTTTTTAGCCTTTTTTCGGACCTCTGGAATGGATTAATCGGTTTCCCATTTATTTCAATGGGAAACTATGTTTTGGATAACAATTTTTTTTCCGGATAACAAATTGCCTCTGGGAAGGAATTAAATTCATTATCAGAGGTACCACTGGACATTTTTATTTTTATTTTAAAAAAAATTAAAGATTTTAAATGGGGGACCTGATCAAGTGAGCAGCTTAAAAGTCAGCAAAGAATTAGTGAGGAGAAAAAGACGAAGCGGTGCTGATCCTTTCAAAAGCGAACGAACAGAACGTTTTCCACCAGAACGGCAAGCGAAAGGCATCCCATCCATCAAAATGTACATTTACATGTATGTCGGCTTACAGCCAACCCTGCCTTTGATCTCTGGGAAAGGATCCCAAGGACCGACGGAAGAATATTCGAGGCACAGCCTTGGAAAGGACACACCGGACGGCAGAAAGGAACCAAGCAGGAGCACAAAAGAGTCTTCTGCATGAGGCCAAGGACTCCTTACCATCCCTTGGTGGGCTCCCTAGGAAAGATGGGGCTTCGGCCAAGGTCTGCCTGGGCTGGGGTCATCCCGCCATTAACCACGGACCAGCACCTCATTTTGTGCAACAACAGTCACTGTGGTCTGGCAGAAGAGGCAAACCCAAGAGGCAAACTCAGAGCCGTTTTAACGTATTCATAGAATCATAGAGATGGAAGAGACCTCAGTGAGGGACATCCAGTTCAACCCCCTGCCATGAAGGAACCCCCATCACAGGACTCTGGACAGATGGACAATCAGCCTCTGCTTAAAAACCTCCAAAGAAGGAGATTCCACCACCCTACTTTGTGGCAGCCTATTATTCCACTGCCGGACAATTCTAACCATCAGGGAGTTCTTCCTAAAGTTCAAATGGAATCTCTTTTCCTGTACAGTATTTTGAAACCATTGCCCCGAGTCCTAGCCTCTGAAGCCATGGAAAACAAACCAGTCCCTTCTTCAATATGACATTCTTACAATTATTTAAACATAGCTATCATATCCCCTCTCAGCCTTCTTTTTGAAAGGCTAAACATTCCCAGTTCCCTTAGTTGTCCTTGTAAGACATGTCTTCCAGATCTTCAACCACCCTGGTCGCCCTCCTCTGTACCTGCTCGAGGTTGTCAACAACCTTTTTAAATTGAGGCGCACAGAACTGGACACAGGCCTCCAGGTGGGGTCTGACCAGAGCAGAATAGAGTGGTCCTATCACTTCCCTTGATCTAGACACTATGCTTCTGTTGATGCAGCCAAGAATTGCATTGGCTTTCCTGGCTGCTGCATCACACTGCCGACTCATGTTCCATTTGTGGTCCACCAAGCCTCCCAGATCCCTTTCACAGGTACTATTTTCCAGCCTGGTGTCTCCCATCCTATATATGTGCAATTCATTGTATTTATTGTATTTAAAGGTTTTCATTGTTTTAATTTTATTGCAATTTTGATGTTTTAATTCTCTGAATTGTTTATTTTGATGGTGAGCCGCCCAGAGACCTTTGGGTAATGGGTGGCATTCAAGCTATATAAATAAATATAAATAAATAAAACTATGTTATGACCAGATGCAGGGGAGGGGTATCAGGAGACAGATATCTAGTCTTGTGTGCTCCCAGACGCATCTGGTGGGGCCACTGTGAGATACAGGAAGCTGGACTAGATGGGCCTTTGGCCTGATCCAGCAGGGCTCTTCTTAGGCTCTTATTGATTTCATGGTAAGTGAGGTATTTCAGGAGTGGTTTTTACCTCTTCCACTCCCCCCACCTCCAGAATGAGTTTCCAAGGCCAAGCGGGGATTTGAACTCTGTTCTCCCAAGTCCCAGCCCATCACTTTGTCCACTACACTAAAAATCTTAAAATATATGAGTAAGCAGGGATTTCCCACACAGGAATCGTTAGAGGACGAAAGAGACTGCAACCGACATCTGGCCCAAAGCAGCACATGACATATATAACAATGGATTTCACTCATAAAAATATGCAACTAGAGAATAAAGCAATATCTTGTGACTATCTATTGCTAGCTAGTAGCTAAAGAAAGTAAAGGGAGGATCTATGAAACCAAGAATGGATGCTCCTGTTTTCATTGGATTTCCCCATGCTAATTCAATGTCAAATCATCGCCTGTACAAAATAAACATTTGGGGCTCTTTAGTCTGGAAAAAAGGCGCCTGAGGGGGGATATGATTGAGATGTACAAAATAATGCAGGGGATGAGTCAAGTGGATAGAGGGAAGCTCTTCTCCCTCTCACAAAATACCAGAACTAGGGGACATACACTCAAACTGAGGGCTGGGAGAGTGAGAACAGACAAAAGAAAATATTTCTTTCGCCCAGCACGTTGTTAGTCTATGGAACTCCCTGCCACCGAAAGTTGTGATGGCATCTGGCCTGGATGCCTTCAAAAGGGGATTGGACAGATTCCTGGAGGAAAAGTCCATCCCAGGTTACAAACCATGAGGGAGATGTGTCATCTCCAGGCTTCAAACCGGGGTACTTCAAGGGCCAGATGCAGGGGGAGTGGTTGCAGGAGACAGATATCTTGTCTCATGGCCTCCCAGAGGCATCTGGTGGGGCCACTGTGAGATACAGGAAGCTGGGCTAGATGGACCTTTGGCCTGATCCAGCACGGCTCTTCTTCTGTTCTTCTGTTTTTATGACAAGGGACAGCAAAGTGAGTTGTGAAAATGGATTCCGTTCCAGAAAAAAAAAACCCACTCGTAAACCAAAACACTCGTAAATCAAACCAAATTTCCCCATAGGAAATAATGGACATTCACCTGATTCATTCTGAGGCACCCGTTTCCATTCTTTCCTATGGAGAAATGTGCAACAGTAGAGGTGGTGGCCAGGAGTGGGTGGCTCGAAGCCAGCAGCTGCGCACCGGCCACAACAGATGGGGTTAAGTGGGGCCCCAAACAAACGGTTGAGAAGGGCGTTGGAAGAGGAGAAGAACTTCAACTCCGTTCAACCTTCAGCCCCACCAAGAGCTGAAGTGCAAAACATGGAAGGCGAGCGGGAAGACTCTACTGGAGTCTGAAGACGAATCCCCTTCCTTCCTTTAGAGTCCATGGCTGTCTTGGGGGGGGGGGGAGGATTGTCAATAATTTATTTTTCTTTCACTGCTTATATGGCAAGGTGGGAGAGGGGTTGTAATGCATGCAATCCATCAGTAAAGAAATAAAAATATTCTTGAGGAGGCATGCTTGGGGGGGCGCAGCTTCTTTCGAGGGGGGGGGGCATCCCATCAGGGCAACCAAAACTATCCTTCTTACTCTTTAACCAGGAGCCAAAGGGACCCTTACCTGGACGGACCTCCTTCCCAGAACCCCAAAGGGACCTCCTCAGGCAGGGATCCCCGTCCTGGATTCAGTAGATCCCCTGCTTCTCGGGGGGGGGGGGATATGGAATCACTTCCTCAAAGGATCCTGGCCGCTGAAAAGGGAAAATCAATTTAATAACGGGAAGTCCAGGCTGGGATTTTTAAAAGTTGTGGCAACCTCATGAACGACTGACTCTCTTCCGACCTCCGGCCCTCTAGAACAGGGGTATCCAAGCTTTGACCCTCCAGATATTTTGGACCACAACTCCCAGAATTCCAAGCCCAGATTGCCAGTGACAAAGGACTGTGGGAGTTGTGGTCCAAAACATCTGGAGGGCCAAAGTTTGGACACCAATGGCATAATTCAGGCATGTCCAAACTTCGCCCCTCCTGATGTTCTGGACCACAACTCCCAGATTTCTAAGCTTAGATTGCCAATGACAAAGGACTGTGGGAGTTGTGGTCCAAAACATCTGGAGTTTGGACACGCCTGCTAATTGAAGGAGACCAAGTGGCATCCAGGTATATCAGCAGGGTTATGTATGCAGGCTACATGCCATATTGCAACCTTCTCTGTGCCTTAAAGTAAAACATTTACGATAGGGAGGGAGTCCTCCCACCTCACCCTTGCAGACACGAGGGCAGTGGTTCTCAACCTGTGGGTCCCCAGATGTTCCTGGACTGCAACTCCCAGAAGGCTTCATCACTAGCTGGGGCTGGCCAGGATTTCTGGGAGTTGCAGTCCAGGAAGATCTGGGGACCCACAGGTTGAGAACCACTGCTCTAGAAGGTTTCCCCACCACCACCACCAACCGGTCAGCCAAAAAGGGAGGCAGAGAGACAGGATTTCTATCCAGCGGCCAGGAGCCGGCCTTTTGTAGATCCAATCGCCCTGAATGGTGCCTCCTGGACCAAAACACCAGGGGGGGAAATCCTCTGCAAGGCAGCCAGGAGGCCCTTCCCTGAAGGTTCTGGTCTTTGGGGGGGGGCATGGAATCTATTTCCACTTCTGATGAAAAAATGCCCCATGAAGGGACCCCCCCAGCTTCTAAGGCCTCCTTCCCACAATCCCCTCGTTTCAGAACAAGATTATTTGGAAGCAAGATCAGAAACTTCTTATTGCCCCACCCCCCAATTTATTTAGTTATTTCAAGTCTCTTTCCCCAATTTTCTCTTTGAAAGGCACTTGCAGCGGGGGTGGGGGGTGGGGGGGTCTTGACCCTCAGGGGGTCCAGGATTTATTCCTGGCCACATTCATAGTTAGGTGGAGCAATTCCTTGGATCCCCCTGGGACGGGACCTGGACTTCCCCCTTCTGTCTGTGAGTTCTCAGGTGGGGGAAGCAGGAAAGGGGGTTTGGGTGGGATCCCATGGGCTGCCCCTGTGTTGCTTTTCAGAGAGGGTGGGGGCAGGAGAGAAGCCCTCTGTGCATGTGCAGAGAAGCAGGAGGCCCCGGGCTCCTCCGATGCATCCCCCTCCACCTCCATCTCACCTCCTCCCTTAAGAGAAAAACAAGCAAGGAGAAGAAATCTCCCCCCTTGTCTGGGTCTGGACCCCTCCCTCCCTCACTGCCTATCCGGATAATTTATTTATTCATTATTTATTTATTATTTGAGTTTATATACCGCCCGTCTTCCCGATGGAACTCCGGGCGGTTCACAACAAAAGAAACTAAACAATAAACTAAAATTAAGAACAACAATTACCAAGAATCAATAGACAAGTCACCAAAATCAGTAATAAAAGGCGTGGGTGATAATAAGTGGGTGAGACTGGGGGTTCAAAACCCTCTCTGGGCCAGGGACGCTTGACTCGCCCCCCCCCCCCAATACAAAAAGAAGCCACTCTGTGGGGCAGAGGGTGAGATGGAGCAGCAGCCTGGGTGGAGGGGCAGGGCCTGGGGGGTGTCTCTGGAGGGGGTGGGGAGTATATTCTGTGGGGGGATATGCAGACTTCGGACACCCCCTCCTTCCTTCCCTCCCTCCAAGTCAAGCCTCCCACCCTTCCTCCTGAGATCCCCCCTCCCTCCCTCCCCCTCCCGTGGAGTGCCCTTCCTCCCCCCCTGCTCCTCTTTGGGGGGATAATCTATTGGGGGAACAAGGCAGCCTTCACACACACACACCTTTAGTTGGCCCTAAAAGCTGCTTCCACCCTCTTTTTTCCTTTGGGGGGGGCGAGAAAGGGAAGGAGTAGTGTTTTTTAATTGCCTGGGTTGGGCCTCCGATTCCTCCGGGGGGGGTTGTTCAGTGTTTCCCCCCTCCCTCTTCCTCCTCCATATGAAGGGGGGAGAGAGATGGGGGGTTATAGGGAGGGGGTCAACTTTACGCCTCCTTGTCCCTCCGGATCCACAAAGCAGTGTGCTGCGTGTGGGGGGGGGGGCTTCTATCCTGAGACCCCCCACCCCCTCCTACGGATTTCATCAGCAAAACCCCTTTCCTCCCCCAATGCATCCCTTCCTCCCCCCCCCCATAGCAATGCTCCCCCCCCAAATGTACAGACCTCCTCCTCTTCCTCCTTCTGGGTGTGGAGGGGTCCTTTTGCTCCCCAGAGCCTTTTACTGGGGGGGGGTCGGAGGAGGAGGGAAAGCACTCCCCCTCCCCTTTTTTTCCTCCGCTCTAGGAAGACAGTCTCTCGGTGCTTGCCTCCTCTCTGCTCTCCTCCTCCTTCTCCTCCGGCGGTTTGAGTCCCCGGTGGTGCCCCTCCAGACCTCTCCATTACTTACGCCCCCACCCCAATTATTTATTTATTCCGCCCATCTTCCGGAGGGAACTCTGGGTGGTTTACAGTTAAAACGAGGCAACAGAAAAAAAGAAAACAAAAGGGGAAAATATACAATAAAAGAAGGAGGGGCAATACCCTCCACGAAAGATGACGCATGGGATGACCCCCACTCTTCTCCTCCTCCTCCCCCGAAAAAAAGGGACGCCCAGAGGAGCGAGTGCGGCTTCCTAGAGTGGCGGTGGAGGGAAATGAAGACTCCCAGAGATTTGTGGGGGGGGGGAGCGGCTCCTGACGACGGCTATGAACCCCCTCCTCCGCCCCGCCTTTATGTTGGTGGGGGGCCTTCATGGGAAGGAATGAGAGAGACACACACACCACACGAGGAGGAGGAGGGGCAGTGCTATGGGAGGGAAGTGCAATGGGGAGGGAGGAGGGGGGAACGTAGGAGAGGTGGGGCTGGGCTCTCTTCCCCCTCCCTCGGGGTGGGGAGGTGGTTAGGCAGAACGGAGGCAGGGAACGGGTGGAGATTGTTCGCTCCTCCAAGGGGGGGAGGCAGCGAGTCCGGCTTCCTAGAGTGGCAGGAAGTGAAAGGTTCCCGGGGAGGGAGCGAGGGGGGACCTTCCCTCCAAAAAGAAGGCTCTCCTTTGTGATTGCTGGGAGGAGAGGAGACCCCCCCCCCCAGGAAGAGAAGGAGGAGGAGGTGCGTTGTGCAATGGGAGGGTTGCAATGCTATTGGGGGGTTGCAATGGAGAGGAGGAGGAGGGGGGCGTTGAGAGATGGGGGGAGATGGAGGCTGGGGGGAGGGAGGGCGGAGGAATAGGAGGAGGAATGGGCTGTTGTTGATGAAATCCGTGGGGGGGTGTCCCAGAAGAGACCCCCCCCCCCACTGCACACTCCTTTGGGGTCCGGAGGGAGAAAGAGGTGTAAATTTGCCCCGCCCCAAACTCCCCCTCCTCCTTCCCTTTCTCTCTCTTCCGCCATTTTAATTTGGAAGGAAGAGGGAGGGAAAAGAAGAGGGGGGAAACTGAACTCCCCCTTTTTGGAGGGAATTGGGGGATCCCGATCCAGGCAACCCCGCCTCCTCCTTCCCTTTTGTCTCTTCCCCCCCCCCAAGGAAAAAGGAGGGTGGAAGAAGCTTTTTAAGGCCGAACCAGGAAAGGAAACGGTGGAGGGGGGGAGGAAGAGAAAGAAGGCAATCACCCCCCCCCACACGCCTCCAAGAGCCAGATCTCCCTCCAACTGAGGGGGTGACATTTTGGGAGGGGGAATGGGAGGATGGGTCCCATGTGGGGGGAGGAAATGCAGCCAGTGGGGCTTCCTATATTGGCAGAAAAAAAACGAAGCTTCATATAGGGAGTGGGGAAGTCAACAGAAGGGACTCCCCTCCTTTCGGGGTTTAGGATTTTGAAGTAATTCTCCACCCCTCAAGAGCATGATAACCGTATGGTCACTTGCCTGCCAGGTGCAAAGGTTGCAGACATCACGAGAAATATAGATAGCTTGTTAGAAAGAACTGGGAAGGAGCCAGTGGTCATGGTACATGTTGGTACCAATGACGTTGGGAAGGCAAAGCAGTCAGTCTTGGAAGCCAAATTCAGGTTGTTAGGTAGAAGATTGAAGTCCCGGGCTTCCAAGGTAGCATTTTCAGA